>JAGFPH010002721.1:60043-87037 GCA_018207615.1 Philaenus spumarius | reverse complement strand
TGCTTAGCCTAAATCCATTTAAAACCCGCAATTGTTCAAATAGCGTTTAAAAAAAAATACCAAACTCTTGGGGACGAAATTCTTCATGCGAATGGCTTGGTAGTTTTTCGCTATAATTAATAGTGATAACATAAAAAATATTAAAAATCAATATTTTAAATTGTTAATATATATTAAACAAAATGTTTTTCTTAGTTTTGGAAAAGCCATTTGCATGCGTATTGGCCATAGCTTTAAAATGACATATCGTTCATAATTATTATCCGATCAAAAATAAAGGAAAATTTTGAATTTGAATTTAACATTGGTCTTATGGAGTGTCAGCCAACATGGCCGACAGCTAGAGCCGACCCTTAATAACAAACTTCATATATACACCAAACTAACCACCTCACCAATAAAAATAACCACATCAGAAATAAATTATATATTAACGGTGAAAACCAGTGAAACAGCTCTTAAACATAGTATTACCAAACTCTGCATGAATAACAAAATATTTATCTTCTCAACATTTTGCATCCGCTTCAGATTGTTTTCTAAAGTATATGAATACTTCTAACAACTTAACATTTTAGCGGCAGTAAAACGGAAAATAGAAGAATAATATGGTTATGTTCGACATTTTCAAGAATATTTTGAAAATTAAATTCCTTAAACTTTTAAAAATAGTTTTCGTGTTCTTAAATAAACCTCTTTCAAACTATAACTACTAGAAAGAATCATACACTTTCTATCTTTTTGTACCAAAAATTATGGCCTCGAATGTGTAGCAAAATATTTGTTCAGTTTTGATTATTGGAATTTATGCGGATTACCATTTTTTATAATTATGTTAAGTTTAATTATAATATCCCTTCTTATGAAATTTGACTTTGATAGACTGACAGACAAAAGTTTGTTCGTAAAAGAATTAAGTATTTCCTTCAAAGATACAGAACTCTTAACATGATGGGAGAAAATACTATTGTAATCTTTACTGCCATCTTGTTTGTTATCGTTGAATGGGGGGGGGGGTTTAATTTTCCATTATTTGTGTTTTTGAAAATTGATGTTTGGTTGCGTCAGTCAAGAGACAACAGAGTCCAAAGTCGTTTTAAAGGTTTTCACTTGCAACCAATAAATCTAAAAATCAGTAAAACTAGTCATGGAAATAGCTCTTTTACTAAAATGTACGAAGGAACCAACTCGTCCAGTTGACAGAAAGGTCTTTCTTTGCCAAACAATTCTACAGTGACATTTTGATTGAAAACGGTTAAAAATCTCTGATTAAAGTTGAATATCGATAGGCACTATAATAACCTTTTACGAAATATTAGCAAAATAATTTTTACAAGATGGCGGATAAAGCCAAACTTGAGGTTACTCTGCCAAAGTCTGCTCAGAGTTCTACCAATAAGTTAACTAGTAACAAATTAATAAATTTGACTAGGGAACCAAACTCAGGAACATTCGTCATTTTACCTCTTTAACCTGAATGCATTTAGTTAGGCATCTGCAATATTTTTCCGAACGCCAGGGTTTAATTAATGAGAACGATTTCACCTAACCTATGTTAGTTTTGCAATGCAACACTGCTCTGATTGGCTCTTTTAAGGTTAAATCATAGGCTGTTCTCTCAGTGATCGTGTAAGACCCCTCTTCTTTCGTTTAAAGATTTAAAAAGGAATTTTCTTCGCTAAAACTATATGGCAACATATTTTCATTATAGTGAACTCTTGCTGCAACCGTATTAAATTCGTGTCTTTCAACCGTCTGTTTCATGTGATGCGAAAATGTTTAGTATAGTTTGAGATTATCATTAAATATTGTTCTTATTGTGTATTTTTTACTACAAGAATGTTTAAAGAAAAGAATGTAAAAATAATCATAACTTGTGAGATGTTAACTTCTTATAAACTGCTTTTCTGGATAAAATCTAATTCTCTCCTAATTCCACTTCGTTTATCGACCATCTTTAGGCCATTGTATAATCCTAAACCTTTATATTATATTTTCATTGTTGCTATTGTTATATTTATAGGCAATTGTGCAGTTAAACAATAAGATATAAACATACATGTAGCAGGCTATACAATTAGTTGGCTGTTGTTATTGTTTATAGCGTGTTGTTTGTTGTTAAGGCCATCTGGTTGTGTTTGTCTGATTGTAGTTGTCCTTTTTATTGATCAAGTAAAGGATGAAACAAGAAATAGGAAAGAGGAGTAGACGAAAAACGATTGTGAAATGGAAAGAAAAATTAATACTAAAACTAAGTTAAACACTTGTAACATATTTTGGCCATTTAGGTTGAATTTTTCTGGTTATTCTATGTAGAGATTTGTATGAGTACATTTTTTGACCTAACAGAGTTTCCTAACCTGTTACAACAAATTACATAATTAAAAAATAAGGAGAAATAATTTTAAAGTACGTTTTTGTTAAGGACAACTATTTTAAAACAAAACTACAATTGATAATTTATTCTTTTTTCCTTTGTTATTTCAATATGTTATTGCTGTTGCTTCTGTCTTGTTTGTTATTGTTTTGCACAATTTATTATTTTCTAGTTTTCAGTATAAAAGGTGGAAACACTTTTTTATTGTACAGCATTTCTTGTTCATTTCGTGTTTCCTTTCGGTTTGTTTTTGTCTTTTGTCTTGTTTCTGATGTATAGATTTCTGTTTGTTGTAGCCTATCTTTTATTTCACATGTAATTTTTTTGTTAATTGTATGGTATTTCACGTTTAAAGATGTTGATATTCTGCCATGTATTATTTCAGTAATACTATTCTACATTTGTCTATAGTGTTTATATTTTTATTGTTTACTTGATTTATTATATTTCCTTTATTTTTCTCTGTAGCATTATCTTTTTTTTTTTTGCTGTTTGAGACGTCTGTTGTGTTTTTTCATCGATTTCAAGTCTTGGTCTGGTTATTTGGTTTTATCTAAATTTTTTTATTTCATTTTGTTTGTTTCGTTTTTTTTTTTTTGCTTCTTGGTATTTAACGAATTATTTAAATTTGTTGTTCTTTGTTAATTTCCTGATTTTGATTCGTGACTTTCCTAGTTCTCTGTGTTTATTTCTAATTTCTTGCATCTTATTTCTAAATTGTTTTTCGTTTTCTTTTTTTCTTTTTGTGTTTTGTTCTTTTATTTTGTTTTTTAATTTGTTGTAGTCACAATTCTTATGTTGTTGTGTATAACGTTTGTGAATTTTTACGTTTAAGCGTCATTATATTATTTCAGTAATTTGTATTTTTTCTAACACCTCGTTCTCATAATTCCATGAAACTGATAAACATTTCGAGAAAGTAATTGAACTAATAGAACGTCATTGTTTGCACCGTGCCAATGTGTTCTGCTATACAAAATAAGTCTTCTCTGACTACCGTCTCAAGAAGTTGATACAGATAATATTAAACTCCGGAGCAGACAGACTCCATCCTAGACCAGTTGTTCTTCCGAGTCCAATGACCCATGAACAGCCGTCAAGTAAGACTTCGTGTCATTTAAATTAAGCGCTATAAAGAGTTCAGGCTTAACAGTATCTCGGCGGTAAAGACAAAGGCAACATAAGACGAGTTCATTTTCTGAGGAAAAGCGTGTTTCTACGTAATGACGTACACAACCACCTTGCAATCATATCATGTGGAAATTATGGTTAGTCTATAAACTAATGTATATACATTAATGTTAGGGTAATAGCAACATTCCTAGGTAAATACAAAAGTTCTTGGATTTGTAATGTTAATATTCTTAACATACCAGTATGATTTTTATGGATTTTAGCACGGGGCACCACTGATGTATAAATAAATAAATAAATAACTGTTGCACCAGAATTTGTCCGTGTTAAAAGTAAGCCAGCTGGTCCAATAAATAATTAAGTTATAACTGAAACTAAATATGAATAAACAAAAATAGATGAATTTAAAATTCCGCCTTAATTTTGGTCTCAGTGACATGATATGTCTGTAATTATAGTTATAATACATATTTACTGTTTAACATTTATTAATTATTTGTATATATATTGTTATTTCTCTTTTCTTTTTCCAAAAATATAAAATACTTCCCTTATTATACATTTATATTATAGAATGCGATATATTTGTACATATACAAATTTTGTTGTTTAATCTAAATTCAAACTTTTATTCGTACAACACTCACCGTGGTAATTATCTCTGAAATAAACTCCACCACCTAACTTTGTGCCAAAAGGGAGAAGAATTTATAGGGATAATCCTATATAACTTGATGCCAGATTGAATAAAACAGAAGCTCCAGGATCAACAGATGTCCAGGAAGCAGGTAAACTATTTGCTCCTTCTGCAAATGACACGAGAGGAGCCTTATAATTTTATGGAGTATTGTATTTGTAAAACTATTGTTTGTAATGAGTATCATTTATAATTGAGTAAGTATACATGGAATAGATTGAATATGTGTAGTGTTATAATTAATTGTTATTTATTTACTGGTGTATATTGACTTTAATAAAATTATAAATAAGAATTGTTTTTATTTGACCTATAAAAATGTGTTGTTTGGCAGAATTGATAAATTAAATTAAATTTAATGATTATAAATCAGAAATTGTAAGAGTATTGTGAAATGGGCTACCATAAAATGATGATTTTTGGAACAGTTCAAATACAATATATAAATGTAATATTCTATCAAAGATTGTCCGCTTTAATATTATTGTTATTTTTGTGATTTATAATTTATTTCATTTGCTTACTGATTGTTATAATGTATATTTGTGCCACTACATTTTATTATTTACTGTTTAATGTAATTGACTAGTCCTATATACTCATGTGTCGTCAAAGATTAATAAATTGAATTGAGATTATTAAATATTATTTCAAATCCGATATCTAAAGGCTTATGCTAAATTAGGAGACAATTATTAACACATTTTTTACTTAAAATGATTATAAAGAAACATACGTTTAGGGTCCACAAGGTATCTTTTTAACCATTGTTCTGAATAAACCCACAAAAAAGGTAGTTTGTCTTTATTCTGTATAACTTAAATTAAAAAATATTGTAAGAATTTCCTTAGAGATAGACGGACGTTTTTTGTAGATGCTTTAATTTCTTTTACTGGAAGGCGAAAACCATAAAATTGGGTTTCATAAAAAAATTCACATTTTGAATACTTTACTACATTTTAAAACATAATGAAATATAACTAATTTTACTTAAACGCAATGGTTAAGATTTCACCAACGTTAAACTGTAAGAAAGAAACACACAAACTTTTCCTATTTATAATATAGTTTCAGATGTTAAGATATAGAGATGTTAGTGTAACCTAGAATACTCCACCATTACCAACATAACAGTAAGTAAAACTATTTTCTTGTATTTCAACGCACGCCACCAACTTGTCTTCTTTCTTTTCAAACATTTGTAATGCTTTATAATCAATGCTTTCAGTTTTAATGGATACTTTGTAACGTCCTACATTCCTTAAACCGAGCACAAAGCAACTTCTTGGAATATTCAACGCGTCACATCTTGGGTGCAGAGCATTAGGTCAATATATCAGTATGTAGAATACGGGATCTTCATATGACGGGAGAAAATGTTCATCGGTTTTGATTTGGTAAAGATTTGCCACAAAGACTGCCCCAACGAGTAAATAATTTAACAACCTTCTCCAGAATAACATAATTTTATTTTCTCACTATACTATAGTATAGAGAAAGTTTAGTGATCGCAAAAAAAATCTATGTTGAGATTTTTGTGGAAATATAAATTTTGGGACCCCCTGAGTCCAAAAAAGTGGTTTTTACAAAATGTATGTCTGTAGTGTATACAAAGCTAGAGCGAAACCTATTCGATCAATTTCAAACAAATTTGCACCAGACATGTCAAGTAGGCCTGTATAGATACACGAAAAACAGTTTTGAAAATTTTTGAAAAACAACCCCCTTTTTGGAAAAAAAACCCTAGAAAATCAGTTATTATTTTTTTAATAAAAAACGGCTCTAACGATTTTGATAAGATTTAGCTTATTTGTAGCCTTTAATGTACCCTACCATATGCAAAAAACAGCATCTTTCTAAAAATTATTGTTTAGCTAATAATAATAACTGATTTTTGGGGGTTTTTGGCCATAAACGGGGTTGTTTTTCAAAACCTTTTTTCGTGCATCTATTCGGGAATAATTGACGTGTTTTGTGCAAATTTGTTCGAAATCGATCGAATAGTTTTTCTCTAGCTAATAATAATAATAATATTTATTAGTTAATCTCCTACTTTAATATCACCTCTCCTACCCCACCTACAATTATGTAGTCACAGTGAATCTGTTTAATAATTTTAATATGTTTGTGAGAAAGTATGTGCCAGTTCCTGGTATTATTTATTTATCTAGTATTTTGTCTGTGCTTTTAAGGGCTCGGGCAAACTCCAGAAAACATATTTCAACAGACTTTAGCTTGTTAAAAAGACAAATAATAAAAATTACACATAAGTTTATATAATTTAAAATGTATAACAACTAAACTGACAATATAGATCTAGTAATTCAGAACTATACGTCAAACTCTCGGAAGCTCATTCTATAGCTGAAAATAAGAAAAGAAGTTCATATAAACATGGACCCGAAAACGCTTCGTTTTCCAGATATCCGCCATTTTGTTTTTGTACAAAATAATTCATATCTAGAAAAATGTTTGACTCAGTTTAAACTTGGCATGAAATTTAATGATTTATCTCAAGATTCGGCAATTTCCAGAACTAACTGCTCAAAGAGAAGGGTTCTGGTAAGGTCTGACCTTTCAAATAGGTAAAATTCGAAACGGCACGACTCAGTTAAATACTTCTAACCAAACAGAACCAAATGAAGGTGGTTCAGATAAAGGTTGCAATTTGGTGTTGCACAGCCTATGGCTGATAACAGGTTTAAGGTGAAGCACATTTCAAGCTGCTTGATAAAATCGTTAGACTGATATTTAAAAAATACAAATTGTATAAAAGAGCCTGTTAGTTTAAAGACAACAAAAATATCTGTAGGTCATTGACATCCTAGTCTTGTATGTCAATTTGCAAAAATGGATTTTAGCGTGACGCTATACTGTATTTAGTGTATATGTTTATATAGCAGAGTATATAGTTTATCTGGTAATACCTCTGAAATGGACATTGTGCTTCCTCATTTCGTAAGTTGTTTCAAAATAGTTTACTTGGTAATACCTCTGAAATGGATATTCTGCTTCCTTCTTTTATAATTTATATTAAAATAGTTTACTTGGTAATATTTCTGAAATGGTCATTTTGCTTCCTAATTTTGTAAGTCGTGTAAAAATATTTTACTTCATAATGCATCTGAAATGGACATTGTGCTTCCTCACTGTGTAATCAGAATATCGCCATATAAGATTACACATAGAAGTTCTCCCTGTGGTCTTAAGAACACCTGTTTTTTTTAAGTTTAAGTTATGCCCCATTTTTACCGGTATAGTTCTTTACATTTAAAAAAAAAATTTGTATCTTAAAATTTGATAGGTTATTATTGCTTCATTCTGGAAATTATTATTACTTTAATCAATTTTTAAACCAACTTGTTTAGTTAAAAACAAATTTATTTTGTATGTTTATTTACATCACACCTCTAAACGCTAAGTCGTGTTATTAAAGCTTCCAACGAATGCAATTACAAAGGAAGTTGATTCTGCGGAATTTACTTATTTTGTAAGACGGGTTTTATAGTTCATAACGGAGTTTGTGTAGTATCTGACTAAACCCCCAATTTCTTTACAGATTTTACTCCCCTAAAGCATTTACCACTTCTGAATACAAATAACATATAATTCTAAAACATTTTCACCAGGTGCAGGTTCAGAAGTTAAAAAAAAAGTTCTTTCGTAAAAACTGTAAAAACCTACTTGCATGAGAACTAGTTTTGTTAATTTTTAAATTTATGTTAAGCTATGCTTTCTTTAATAATTGTAGTTAGGAATAATGTATTATTTGCAGTACGCAAGTACATTTCAAAGGGAAAGAGTGTTTTTGTAAAATCACAGATCCTATAATAATATTTCCGACTATACACATTTAACCTGACTTCATAAGGCATTAAACTCACTAAGATATAAAAACGTCATAATTACCTCAGTCGCCTTCTCTCTTACCTCAAGCTCGACCTTAATTCCAAGTGTTGGATGTAATCACTTGCATTAAATATTATTATAACAAAACACTTCCTTGATGCATTTACCTTGCCCTCAGCAATGTCTTCGATAACCATAACATAACCATAAGCCATAAAGAATCATGAGAGACAAACCTGCTCGAGCAAAGCCATAATCATTTTCTGAAGGCTAGATTTTTATTTTTTAATACAATATGTCCGAAAACAATGAATGATACGAATCATTGATCATTACCCCATATTTTTATTAGTCTAACTGGCACAAAAAAAAAAAAAAAAAAGGTACCAGGAACTGGCACATACTTACTCACAAACATATTTAAATTATTAAACAGATTCACTGTGACTTCATAATTGTAGGTGGGGTAGGAGAGGTGATGTATTAAAGTAGGAAATTAATAAATATTATTATAATCTAGAGAGAAAACTATTCGATCGATTTCGAACAAATTTGCATTAAATACGTCAATTAGGTCTGTATAGATGCACGAAAAAAGGTTTTGAAAAACAACCCCCTTTGTGGCCAGAAAACCCCCAAAAATCAGTTATTATTGTTAGCTAAACGAGAATTTTTAGAAAGATGCGGTTTTTTGCATATGGTAGGGTACATTAAGGGCTACAAATAAGCCAAATTTTATCAAAATCGTTAGAGCCGTTTTTTATTAAAATAATAATAACTGATTTTTTGGGGTTTTTTGCCAAAAAGGGGGTTGTTTTTCAAATTTTTTGAAAAAACCGTTTTTCGTGTATCTATATACAGGCCTACTTGACATGTCTGGTGCAAATTTGGTTGAAATCGATAGAATAGTTTTCGCTCTAGCTTTGTATACATACAGATATACATACATACAGACATACATACATACTTACAGACATATATACATACAGACATACAGACAGACATTTTGTAAAACCACATTTTGGACTCAGGGGTCCCAAAACGGATATTCCCACAAAAATCTCAACATCGATTTTTTTGTGATCACTATACTTTCTCTATACTATAGTATAGTGAAAAAGTAAAAAGAAAAGAAGAAAAACATTAAGAAAACTTTAGTTATAGTATTTTAAGTGGCAAATTTTCAACCTGTGTACGCTATTCCAGTAGATTATATTTTCGCTATTGAATATAAAATTTGGCAAACAACAATTTATAATTACAACTAAAAGCGTATCTGTGTTACTTTAAAGGACAAATATATTGCACAAGATTCCTGAGCTATTTGTTTTCCTCTCTTTGAATAAAATTTCTAATTTGATTTTAGTTTTATTGTTTTTTCTCTCTTCTAAATACTATAATAGATTTTTGTTTTCAATAAAAATAAGTTTTTTAAGTCAACTCAAATTTGAATCGAACCTAGTATTTATGCCAATAAACTTTTTTTTTTTGTTTTCATTTGTTTGCAAGACCGAAGAAAATTTCGTTGACATAAGGTAAATATGCTCTCAGGGTATTTATTTCATGAAGTAATGTATTTACCTATACTGTTGTACCACTGCTTCAAAATTAAACTTAATTATTGTTCCAAGAGCTAATTGCAAAAGCAATAACAACCATGACCAAATAGTTCGAAGATCTAAGCATTGAGGAGTATACTATATATAACTCACGACGAATATTCTATTAAAATTGTTTCTTACTGTAATAAACTGTTCCGGAAGAAATGTATCATTTTAAACAGGATGTTTCATAATTCTTGTCACATATTTTCTGGGATTGTTTCTGTGTGAAAAGTAAACACCAAATCGCTATTCATTTTTCTAAAATAATTTCGGTTCTCCTACTGTGACCAAAATGGGGTTTTTTTATGAAAAAATTCATATGTAAAAAACTACTTAACAAAACAATACCAAATTTGTATCAACCCTTTGTATTAGTATTAGCTACGTAGAAAGTTATGTTGACTTGACTTAAATATTTTTAAAATGGGGGTTGTTTAAAACTTTCAAACTTAAATAACGAAAAACTAGTGCTTTCCCGAAAAAATGTCAGGAGAAAGCGGTAGTTTTTTCATTATTTTCATTTAAATTTTTAAATGGCCTCCATTTTTAAAATATTTGAGTCAAGCCAACATTACGTTTTTCCTACGTAGGTAATACTAATACAAAGGATTGATGAATTTTTTTATTATTTAGTTAAATATTTTTTTAGATATGAATATTTTAATAAAAAAAAACCATGAAACACCCTGTATAGTTCTGCTTTTTTTAAAGTTTCAAGGAGAAATTGCCGATAGACATGTACTGGAATAATAAACTATGTAATCAAAGAATGTATTGTTGTTATTGAAAGATTAGGAAATTGCGAAAGGTTTTTCTGAAATATTAAAAAAAAAATTTAACGGAATCATTATAATTTTTATTAAAAGTACATACTGAGTTGAATTTTCAAGATTTTTCTGAAGGTTGTTACCTACATTACAAACAAATTTGAAGGTTTATCTCCGCAGGCGAAAACAAATCTTCTATGAGATTTCAAATCGGAACTTGTATGACGTGGCTAAGGTGTGAAATAAGTTTTAAAGGTTTTAAAGTTCTCTCCAATGAGAACAAGCATAACAGGTTATATTTTTTTATTCAATACATCCAATAAACTAGGGTTAAATTGCAACTTATTTGTTAAATACAAATTGTGTACATTCTCTACAGATGGTAACTTTGTATATGTTTGTTTCTTACACATGTACATACTAATATACAGAAAAAGTTACCCCCTGCTCCTCCCAACATTCCGAAACAAAAATATAAATTTACTTCACTATTATAGGCGATATAGTATATTTCGCACCTATTGCCGAAAATGAGGTTTTGCAGGCTTGAGATCGTGTTTCAAGTTCGAGACGGAGTCGAGAACTTGAAACGATCGAGAGCTGCAAAACCCTTTCGGCCGTGGTGCGAACGCTATTTTTCACCACACTACACAATAAAATAAACACTATATAAAATTAAAAAAGAATGTTTATTTAGCACAAATGAAAATGAAACTTTGAGGTTATAAACTAGCTAGATATGGAAAATACAGTTTTACCTCAGTGTAGTTTGAAAACAGCTTAACATTTAAAAACAAAACTTAACTTATATTTTAATCTTTAGTCTTTATTGACATAAAAGTTAAAGGTACAATTTTGATTGTTAGAAATTATGAATCCTCTAGTAGATTTAACCACTTTCCTTATAACATATCCACAAATTTACAAAATTCATCATTATATCTTTCCTTGGATTTTGACTGTAACAAGTCTTGCGTTATTTCTTCTGCTTTTCTTTTAAATGATTCTGGTATTTTGGCCATATTAACGTTAAAAATGCACAGTACAAAACGTAAATAATACAATACAACTTTGAGGTTATGGCTCCTATAAGCAGCAACAATAATAACTGGTTGCTAGGCAACGGTGAAAATAACAATTATGTGTGTGCCACTAGTCTGTCGGCAATACCTATTGAACCATTTGCCATATGGGCCTATTTCATAACGAAATTGTGTTGAGATATACGTTCATATTTTAATTGAATAAACGAACAGCTGACTTTACGGCCCTAGGGCAGAAAAGAGCTACTTTCGGCCTCCAAATGACGTTCTGAAAATAGCTGAATACATCGTAGTGTGGTGAAAAATATTTTACCATTACTCTTAACATTAAGAGCAGCTCTTAGTACTGATAGCTCTGTGGTGGTACACATTATCTGTGTTATCTACGTACAAGCCTGATCAAACATTGTTATCAATTATTATTTTCGATTATTCTGGTAGTGTCTGTTATTTTTATTCCAAATCTAAAGTAATATTGCTATAATACGACAGTACATACACCGTTGTTCAGAAACGTGTGCGTTCAATGCAGGATAGCTTTACTCAGTAAACTGAGATAGTTCTATGCGCTTATGTGTAAACGAGCTTATAAGTTATAGAAGTGACCTAATAAATTAAGTCTGGACTTTGAACACCTAGCCAATACGGAAAATGCTGTCGCCTAGAGCTAGCTACGTGCTTCTCGCCACATGAGTCCTATCTGTCCAGGTCTAGGCCTACTGACTAAATTGATTATATTGTTTAAAACTGCCATCTGCAACCAAATATCTTCGATCTCAATATAAAATCTCTAACGGCAAAGTTTTATTCTTGATTATTCTTGGTTGTTTTCTTCTACGACTAATCGTTTAGCAGCAGTACAAACAACATTCCCAATAAACTACGGTTTTATTAAAATATATTAAATCATTGACCGTAATATTTGAAATATAAAAGTAAGGTCGTTTTGCCTAAAAACTTTAGTTGTAGGTTTTCAAATATCATCCTTTATTTAAAATCATCTATTTGTCTTCTGGACACCATCTCCTCCTTTACATTTATGTGTTTATTATAAACTTATCGATTATAGCATTCATTAAAATGTTGAACACGTACAGACAATGCTGTAAGAGAAAAGCGGTACTTTATGGCAAATGTCATTTCAGCGTACTGTTTTATACCTTCATTAAAGTCTCCACTAAACGTAAATCGGATTTATTGTTACACAAATACAATTGTTTATTAGTGACACCATTACAGTTCACTGCCGAGCTAAATGCTTCATTCCTAACCAATCGCTAAACGTATCATTTTCCTAGCATCCTCTTGCCTGCGTGATATGCAAGGCAATGAAGAAGACTCAAATGTGGACACGCCAAAAACTAAAACGTGACTTTCATCTACATAGGGTTTAATTTTAATTGATGCAAACGTTATATTTTGGCTCTTCCATGGACAGACTGGTTTTGAGTTATCATTGCCATTTCAATACGTGACGATCGGAAATTCGTAGCGCATATAAGATATATGGTATAAACTAATGGATGTTTGCACTGTAGTTGTATTTTCAAATCCGCCTATTAATGCTAGATTTTAGCGTTTTTTGCTATGCACAATTAAATTAAGTACCTATATTAATGTTTTTTACCAACTCTTTCGTAACTATAAAATTTATTATTTTATCTAGTAAAAATAAAAAATAATAAAACTGTTTCCTTGTCTGCAATTTATACTCCTATTTTTCTTAATATTTAAACATTATAAATATGTATCTATTCATTTAAGGAAGTGTTTAATTTATTTAATAAATATCTGGCACTTCAATAAGACAGCGTTGACCAAATCAAACCAAGAGAGTGATGTTTAACAATGTGTAATTTGTTTACATTTGTCACTGATGAACGTAGGTTATGGATTTATATTTTAAAGAATCTATCAGTCGGAAATAGTCGAAACAGTCCTATCGAGGCTATTGATCCCGCACAATAATCATTGTTATAAAAGTAAACCTACACTTCTATCTGTAATAAATATTACCAAAATTGAACTTCTTAAAACCGTCCATCTTCTATAGGAAAACACCTCAGCATGTATGTTATTTGTACTACTTGCGCATATTATTATTTACAAATCTATAAAATGTATTCTAGACTTTGTAAATAAAGTATAAGTTGTCATATTTTCTTGTTCAGAAATGAACAGAGAACATTGCTATGTAGACAAATTGGAAAAATAAAAAAGTCTTTATAAATTCAAAATATTACAAATGTAGCAAAACAAATACTCTTTACATGAAACTAAAATAAATCTATCTTTCAAAGAACAAATTTGTAAAATTGAACAATTTCCAAAAATGACTAAGTCCTCAAGAATGTATGAACAATTTAAAATAAAACATTTGTTTTTGTAAACTTTATAATATTATAGAGGACACAATTTCCTGTATTAATTAATTAATTACTTCCCAATAATTATAATAAATAATAAAACACAACACCAAACAAACACACTAAATACACAAACTTTGCAAATGGACAATAAACAACGTTATCACGCCTGTAACACAAGACAAAATGGCTCACGTGTCACGTGAAATATGTACTATTTCCATCTGTTTCTTTCAATGGCATAACTGATATGGTTTTTATAGAGAAATTCTTTACGAATCGATTTGCAGAAAATAATATTAATAATGGATCATTACAGCCAACCTATCATCTGTTAATCGGCGAAGATATATAGTCTCAAACACTGTTCCTTATTAAGATTCTTATCTCTTTGCTCGTAACAGACCTAATTAATCAAAAAGTGTGGATGCATAGAGATGGTCTTAATGTTTCAAATTACAAAGAAACCATTTGTTGAACAAAATCTAGAACATCTTAATGTACAGGAAAAACTTCTGTGTTTTTGGGTCTCGAGAAGAGTAAAAGAGTAGACCATGCCACAGATTTGAAACTCTTAATATTTTTTGTTTGTATTATCATAACTCATAGACTGAACTGTATATAACCTTATTCGTTAGAACATCACAAGTAAGCTGATGTATAATACGACCTATTATTTGTTGTCTGTGTGCAAAACTATATGCTTGAAGTAAAGAACGGGTTACATTTACTATACTTACCCGTTTTAGGTCGTAAATAACAACAGTTGAAATGGACCAGATGGAGGGTTAAACAGAACTGTGAATATTTTATTTACAACAGACTTTAGTATTGAAGTTGATTACATAGTTTGACATAAAAAAAATTCTAACAACAAAACAGGTGTTAAACACTAAAAAGGAAACGTTTTATTAAAACGACTTACTTATCTAAATTTAGTTTGGTTGTTGTCCTTACCGCGCACAGTCTTATATCCGCCCATAGGCCTAGTGGAATGTGGATGGTACTCTTCTGCCTATCCTTTTTCAATCAGTGTCCATGTGAAATTAGGGCTCGGCTCACTAAATTCAAAACGGCGAAGTTGGGCACCAATTTTAATGTTAAATAACCTAAACATACCTTCGCTATTAAGTATATTTTTGTGTTGTTTTTGTCAAAAATCGAAAGCTGTATTTTTTTCTTAAAGTAAAATAGATTGTGGGAGTTGATTGCTAAGGTTTTTTGTATCTCTTTTTGCAACTGAGTAAAAAATAAATGAGGTTTACTATTTTTTACTATTTATATCATACGTTTATGAAAACAATAAAACGGATTTTGAAAATGTATTCAGCAATCAACATCCGCATACGACAGTACTTCAAAATGAAACCAAATTTTTTAATTTATTCCAGGAATTAACGGTGGAATAGTATATTTCATTACTAGTACCGAAAGTGGCACTTTCCGGTGCGCGCCCAAGTTTCACGTACGAGGCGAAGCCGAGTACGGGAATAATTGGAGCAAGTGCCGGAAAATCACTTTCGGTACAAGTTATGAACGGTACTTTTCATCACGACGCAAAAATACACACAATGCTGAAGAAGAAACCTCAGTAAAATGCAAACTATTATATTTCTCAATTAAAACTCAGCAAAACTCATTTATACCTATTCCTGTTTTCGGTTTACATTGTTGAACAATAAGAACAGCTGATATAAATTGTAAGAATAAACGGCAAAGCGACGTCAGAGCGCGTAGCGGGCAAATGGAAAACTAATTGAGAGCAAGTGAAAACAAATTTAGAGCAAGGGAAAATCAGCTGATCGTTTTTCCCTTGCTCTAAATTAGAGCTTGGGAAACGATCGTTTTCGTTGCTACCAGCTGAGATCGAAAGTAGCTACTTTCGGTACGGAGTGATGAAAAATTATTTATTCTGTAGCATTGCTCTTATGGGAATCAGATTCAATATGGCGGACAGGGTAGCCTCCCCTAAATTTCAAATCATGAATTGTTCAAATCCATAATAAAAGTTCAAAAAGTTGTTAGTCAGCCAAAGACACCAAACTGGTACCCTCTTATAAATAGACAAGTTATTATTTAATTAACTAAAAAAAAATTTAATAATAATAATAAGTTATTATTTGTTTATTATAGTCTTTCATGTTTAGTTTTGAATATAAAGTAACTATACATTAATTTTGTATGTATTAATTTTCTTGATACAAAACTATTCTATCTTTCTACAATGATTGATTACTGTTAATAAACGATTAACATTTTCATTAAGTGAGATTTCAAAACATCCCGATCTTCTATGCATACTTTTGTTGTATACTTCTGTTTATTCTGTCATCTTGGCGACAGTAATTTTCGTTTTTCACTTGATCCAACATTCATTCCACTTGATTTTGTTATTAGACCATTCTGCTTCTGTTTTACTTTTTAATTTGGTCATTGACACGCTGATGTGGTCTTCCTTACTTACTGCTTAGCTGCGCTGATGACAGTTTTACAGATTAATCGCGAACATAATGATCTCCAACCATTGGTCCACAAAGTAGTTGAATAACCCAGTCTATCATCTACCTGGTGCTTTCCTATGGACCCCTTTTCTATTTCATGAAGTTCGGGAGGGAAGAAAGATATCAAATTGGGGTAAAACAGTAACAATTGGGTTGAACAGTTGAAAACATACATGCAATACCTGCAGGTGCTTGCAGCTACAGGAGCAGTTATAAAACTCCTGTATATTAATGTCAACACTTAAAATATTACAGTGTAAAATATCTCCAAGTACATTGAAAAACGTAGGAATTTAAGTTGGACAGAAACTTTTTTTACATTTTGTGTATGCCTTTTATAGGCCCCCTAAGGTTTAAAAGTTGGAGATTCACAACAACAAGTTTTATAATATTATGAAAAAAAAAGTGTTACATTAAGCAGGGGCAAAAACCCATTCCGAAAATTTAAGAAGAGTGAACAAAATAATTTCGTAGGAAATAATACAGATAACGCAATTCCGTGTGTCATATAGCTAAAGTTGATTACAGAAAGGAACATGTTTTTATTTTTTACTGCATGTATCAAAATGGTTCCCTTTTGACTTTGGAGGCTTCGTCTGGATGGTGTAAACTAAGTAAATATTTGAATTTAAAACATTGGTTAGTTATTTCTTTCACTTTTTGGATAGCCGTAACAAAATCATACATTATTGTTTAAATTAAAAAAATTCAGGTTTAAATATTTTTTCAGGCATTTATTTTTTCTTTCCATTCATATAGTAATGTCTTTCTTTCATTCATTTTTTTCAAATGTATCAAGCTTCGTGTTAAGACAAACTTATTTAAAAAAAAATAAGTTAATATTATATTGTGCTATAGGAGACTCAAAATCATTAGAATGATTTTCACTTCTTGATTCTATATTTAGAATGTAAGTATCCATTTTAGTTTTTAACTAGCAAGTTGGGGCTAACCTTGTAACAGGTGTTAACAGTTACCGGCTTTCAAATAAAAATCGTTCGATTAGAATAGATTAAACCTAAAATGAATATAATGCGACCTCTGATTTAACTGCGAACAGACATACTACTACATTTCGTAACTCGAAATGACATTCACAAACAGCATTTATGTGCAACAGTGAAGATGAAAGATACAATTTACATTTCCTTTTCAATATTATCGCGGATCTGCGGCTTAATGGATACGATGGAAACCGCGGGGTTGTGCCCGGAGCGATGCAACTAAACATCGCTACTTAGTGCTCGCACTCAGTGCGCAGACGCAGGTGCCTGCTACGTGTAATTACATACTGTACGTTGGAAAACAAAATTAGTTCAAATAAGTGTCCCTGTGGTTACGGGATTACTTTGTAGTGATTCGTAATTTGAATTTAATCGCAGCAGTATCGAGCCAATAAGAAAAGTCAAGGCTGAATCCATTCCGAGCAAAATGGCTAACATTGTTTTATATTCTTGGCTTTGAAACTTAGACTCAGAGATGATGAAATATTTGACGCAATTCTTCCTTAATCACAATCTTTACTCATGAGCTGATTTTGTTCCTACTATTTCTCTACTGAAACTCAATGTAAATTCAATGATTAAAAAGTTCTCTCCGTATAATTAAATGTATGTCTATTTTCATACTGAAGACAAGTTATAAGTGAAGTTCATGCAGGTTATTTATTCAAAATTCTGATGAAACATTTTTTGGATTTCTCGGCTTTTTTTCAATGATTTAACATCCGTGCTATTTCGGGGCCCTTTTAAGGTTATAACTCACTTTGTTTCCATATGAAGGGCCAAATTTGAAACTGAGCTAATGAAACGATGCTCTAACAATAAACAATCATTTTTATCTTACCGTGAGAACATTATTACGACGTAGTTTTTTGAGTAGCCCATTTTCCTTAGAACTCTAGAGAGAAAAATATAACACTTGCTGAACAATTAAAAATAAATCAAAACAGTAAGCTGAAGAAATGTTGTCAACGAAAAGATGTGCAAAATGCCTGCGACAACATATTTATTATATAGAGTTTATTGTGTTGCCTTGGGCTGTTAATTATATCGTTATAATTACCTTGTATTAGTTGTCTTCAGTCCGTAATTGTAGAATATAGCTACAGCGCTGTTTCGCCGAACACTGTCGGCTTTGTCAGGCTTGTACTAACACATACACGAACACATAACACTAACACACACAAAATCGGAGTAAAACTCGTCGTATAAATTTAATCAAAATGTTTGTGGTCACATTATTACGTCGTTTATGTCCAGTCCTACCTGCAGCTGGACATGAAGTGGGTACCACGACCACACACATTTTATGTTTTAGATATATTTTTTCCAATCTACTGGATATTGTTTTGGATTGTTAAAGGCAGTAAAACTATAGTCTTCACAAAACCTTTCAGTCTTTAATTGTATACCTTTTAATTTTGATGAAACATAACGCAGCACAGAAATGCTATCTTTAGTACATAAACTTTACATCTTTATAACATACCATATAAAGAAAGACAGGAAATCGAGGCTTTTAGTCTGAAGTAAGTCATCGACCTCGAACAATACTTTTCATTTTCCTGGATAAAAACTAAGGGTTGCCAGAGTTCACCAACCCTTAAAAAAGGAAACCGGCTCATTTCAATCACTTAACTTTTTTTGTCTTGGAGAAGTCAAACTACAAATAATGCTGCTATAGAGAAAGGAAGTGTCGGAATTTATAACTCGGGCCGTAAGAAACAACATTAAAAGGGCGCGTCTACCGACCCCCAAGGGTCCTATGAGAACCCTAAACAAGGGAGGAGACTGTAAATATTCTTTTGTTTATACAGTCTCACTTGCAAAAATACACAGCTCATTTCCCAACAAGTCCAAAACAAAGAAATAGAAAGTTTATTACGGATTTTGGTCAGCCTGCTAAAGTTGAAATAGTGAAACAAAATGTTGGATTGAACAAACACTGTAATATAATAAGTTAATTTAATAACTATTATGTAGAAGGATAAAATCCTGTTATTTCGTAATTGGGGTTTACGTTATTTAAATTCTTGTTCTAAATCTAATTATGCTATCCATTTTATATTTACAACTACTGGATGCCCCTGCGTGCTTCGCACGCCAGCCCCGTTGGAGCCTTCTTTACATGCATGTTATGTTTTCTTTATAATAAAGCTGTAGGTTTATTAATCAAAGCTAAGCGGGTAAATAGTGTTAAATTTAAAAATGAAATTATTTCGGATATTTTATAACAGCAGTTGTAATAAACGTTAAAAGAACCAGCAAAGCTTAGGTCTACACTTTAATAAAAACCTAACCTAAAAGTTAGAAGTACAAATAATTGCTTCAAAGTTTGAAATCAGCTGTTAATGGAAATATTAGAGCAAACAGCTGATTACTGTATCAACAATAAACATATTAATTTATTATTTAGTATGGCACTCCCATTTCCCTAAAATATTTGGCATAGTTTGAGTTGTTTTTACGTCCAACAATGGCGTTGTTTTTCAAAAAGTATATAAAAACATGCGTGTATTCAAATGAATCTTTGAGTAAAAATTTCTAAGCAATCTGTGAAGAACTTTCTGAGATTTCAGATTTTGAACAAACCAACATTTATATTTTTATTTATATAGATGTAGAAGAAGATTTGCTTAATATTTCAGAAACTTTTGACTATATATCTCCTCCCCCCCACCCAATATTTTACACTCTGATCATTGCAGTTAATAGACTGCTGTAGAAAGATAACGACTGTGTCTTTAAAATGCGTTTGGTCATTCTAAAAGTATGAGAATCAAGAATTGTGTTAATGTTACTATTCATAAATATATATTGACAGAATGCTCAATCATCAAGCTCGAAGTTTATTAATGTTGCCTGTAGTTAAAATTATAAGTATGCAACTAGAATTTTTTTACGTTCTTTTACACAGATTTACTTGGTAAATGTAATATCAAACTAATATTTTATGTACCGGTGTATTGTTTTTGTGTAGTTATGTTTTATGCGATTATGGTTGTAGCAGCCTTTCTCGGCTTTGCCTGTAATAAAAGTAAGTAATTCTTCTCAAGCTATCCAGGGTATCATTAATTTGTGAATTTTAAAACGTATCGTGGTAAATATCCACCTACATGTATAAACTACTGCGTAATTTATATTTTTTGTAAGAACAAATATTTATTTTCTGTATAAATTAAATTTCTATATTTTGCATAAATATTATTATATCTACGTATCACGATTTCGAGAGCTCAGGTCATTCAGAGGACAATGTTTTTTAACATGTTATTAAAAGTTTAATCTCAATCAGATAAGTTATTTTTATGTTAAATCGTTATAAAATTCACGATTAAAAGGTGTTCTATGTGTTTCAACATAAACTGGTTCCTATCACAGTTTATCCAGGCTTTGAACTGAATAAATAGTCGAAATACTTTATAGAAATCAGCTTATCAATATAAGTAGACTTTGGCCTACACTGTTTTGTGTTATTCGTAGTCAGTTAAATAAATCCTAAACTTGTATTTGTACATTTTTTTATTTACATACATCTTGAAACTCTAGGAATATGAGCTTACTTCAGTTTTTGGTGAATATTGTTTTTAAACAAGCTCCTATGTGACTTTTTTACTTTTTGCTGTTTTTGTTCGTTGTACTTTTTGGCTCCCATATTTAATTCCACTCCAATAACGTAAATGCTGATTCCTTACAGTCAACCATGTCCTTAATTCCAGGGTATGGTTTAACAAGCACCACATTGATGTTGTGGTATCCTTCAACAGTGTTTGTGATCCGTTGCTTCTTCTTTTAGCAACCCAAATGATAACGGAAAATTATCATTTTCTAACAATGTCGCAACAAAATAATCAAAAGCCCAACAAGCATTGTGACATCGGGTACTTGGAATGTATCTCAAACTAGCAATCTAAGTCATCTTCAGGCCTAAGAACGCCAACAACGCGGCTTAGTACCCTATACGAATATGAAATCTCATTCTTCATTTTCTTTGGATCTGAAAAGTATTACATACATTTTAACCGAAGAGAATAAATCTTTAAATGAAGAAATAGCTGCTGCAGCAGCATATATGTAGTATCGGTACGTATAAATACTATAAGTAACAATTTTTACTTTCTCAATATACTATAGTACGTATAGAGAAAGTATAGTGATCGATGTTGAGATTTTTGTGGAAATATCCGTTTTGGGACCCCCTGAGTCCAAAAAAGTGGTTTGTACAAAATGTCTGTCTGTCTGTATGTCTGTATGTATGTCTGTATGTATGTCTGTATGTCTGTATGTCTGTATGTCTGTATGTATACAAAGCTAGAGCGAAAACTATTCGATCGATTTCAAACAAATTTGCACCAGACATGTCAAGTAGGCCTGTATAGATGCACGAAAAACGGTTTTGAAAATTTTTGAAAAACAACTCACTTTTTGGCACAAAAACCCCGAAAAACCAGTTATTATTTTTTTTATAAAAAACGGCTTTAACGATTTTGATAAAATTTGTCTTATTTGTAGCCTTTAATGTACCCTACCATATGCAAAAACAGCATCTTTCTAAAAATTCTCGTTTAGCTAACAATAATAATAATAATAATAACTGATTTTTGGGGGTTTTTCGGCCATAAAGGGGGTTGTTTTTCAAAAATTTTCAAAACCTTTTTTCGTGCATCTATACAGGCCTAATTGACGTGTGTAGTGCAAATTTGTTCGAAATCGATCTAATAGTTTTCTCTCTAGATAATAATAATAATATTTATTAGTTAATCTTCTAGTTTAATAAAAAATCACCTCTCCTACCCCACTCTACAAGTCACAGAGAATCTGTTTAATAATTTAAATGTGTTTGTGAGAAAGTATGTGCCAGTTCCTGGTACCGTTTATTTAATATGAGCGCAATTCGTATCTCTCTGTACAACTACTTTACGGTACCACCAAAGAAGTACAAGAAATAATATTAGCTCTATATTAAAAAAAAACAAAAACAAATGAAAATCAACTTAAATTTTGAATGTTATTTTGATGTCTCAAATACAATAAGTCTGGCATGCCATATCGATATTAGCTCGTCGCACTCGAAGCAGCACTACTGATATTCCCACTGTAGGATGCAAACGTTTATTGTAAGAAAACTGTAAAAAATAGAGAAAGTTTTGTAGACTATGATTTTTTTAATTGCCATGATTTCTTTTGCTTACTGTTTTTGTTTATCTTTAACTGTTTAGTTACGCTGTTTAACAGCGTTTATGGCAGCATAGGACAACCAAATTGAGGATTTTTCACCATGACTCGTCAACCGAAGCAATAAGTACACGATTTATAAGTAAACGTACAATGTACTGCTCTACTTTAGACTTATAAATTTCAAAAATCACGTATCCCATTACGTTGCCAAGTAACAGTTACCCAATGTAGTTACAATTAACGCGGTCAAAAGTCACAGCAATAACCAGTAATTCTTTACCGCAAGGTTAACTGCTCCGTAATAACAGCTAAATGAGGAACTGTCAGCACGTCTCGTTCAGTATTTACTTTAACAACTGATCCTATCTTGTAATGTATTAACAATATGATGTTGAGAGTGTAACGATTTGTTTAATTACGTGTACACTGTTATGCCAACAGGGTAATAAACTGTGGTTAATGTAAAATTTAATGGTTAATGAACTAAGAAGAATTTATGAGTTACGATTTTGATGAAAATCTGAAATTGTTTCGAACGGTAGGCCATACAAATTGCCATATTATAGCAACGCAAGATGGTTTTAATTTTGTACAGTAGTAGGCCTACTGAGTATTCTATGCCGCCACCTTCTTTTACAATTCTTTTTCAGAAATGAATAACTTAATTCCGCCATGGTTATTGTTATTGGTTATTATATGGTTCAGTATATTGATTGAGTACACGACCTGTTGAATTATATCATTGTTTGTAACACTTTAGTTACAAAAATGCACGGGTCAAACTCGCATTTATTGAATCGCCCTACATTAGCAGTTGTATCCGGTTTTGCTCAGGTTGAGGATGTATTTTAAGTGAGAAAAACTTACAAATCATTGTTAAGAGCAATGTTAAACTCATACATTTTTATCGCATATGTAAATAATTTGTTGTTAATTTTAAAGTATTAGCAACCCTTTTGTTTTTTTGAAAATAGAAATATAGTTTTAAACTCAAACTGATTGTAGTAGCTGTAAGCTAGTTGTTTTTCAAATTGAGTCAATGGTTTGACTTGAACTAACGCTTATCTGAGCCTTGGGGCTTGTAGCTTTCCCAATCCTTGTTGAAACAGACCTCATAAAAAGTGTTTCCTGATCAGGTTAAATTTTACCTTAAACAAAATTAAGTCAAGTAGATTACTTTTTAATAAAAAATAATTTCTAATCTTGATTCTAGCTTTTGGTTAATTAAACAAGATGGTTAGTTTTAACAATAAATTCTTTGGTTTTAATAATTTACATTAGAATGTAATGAGAAACACTCACCACAATGCAATTACAGTATTGTATATTTTGTCAATCTGTATATATAAAAGCCAAATCCACTGACTCACTGATCACGATTTCTCTAAAACTACTGAACGGATAGGAACGAAGTTTGGTATGTAGCTTCCTCTAGGACCATAGGTGCTCACTAAGAAAGGTTTTTTTTTTAAATTCGAAATTTTAGGGGGGTTTTGGGGGGAGGTTAAATTTACTAAATCATGATTTCTCTAAAACTACTGAACGGATTGGAATGAAATTTGGTATGCAGCTTCCTCTAGGGCCGTAGGTGCAGATAAGAAAATGGTTTCAATCTGGGGGGTGGATTTGAGGGTCAAAGTTACTAAATCACGATTTCTCTAAAACTACTGAATGGATTGGAATGAAATTTAGTATGTAGCTTCCTCTAGGGCCTTAGGTGCTCGCTAAGAAAGGGTTTAAAAAATATCGAAATTTTAGGGGAGGTTTGGGGGGGCCAACGTTACTAAAAATCCCATTAAGAAATACATAGTGTAATATATTTCTTGATATAATATATTTTTTGGTAATATACTTTTAACTTTGTTTTGTCTATTCGTGCAAAGCCGGATCGGGCCAGCTAGTACATTATAAATACAAATTGGAGTTGAATTATGTTTCCAGAAATAATTTCAATGTTAAAATAATAAATAAATACCGTTTATTATATTTGTATAATTTATAATTATTTATTTGTTTTACTATAGTACTTATTTAGTTAATGTATTTACAATCATTTAACAGTATGGAGCGGCGGATATTGAGGCAGTGTCATTCACGTGCTCCGTAAAAGTATACCTTCCTTAAACCATCTTTTTGATAAGTCAGTCTGCGGTAAAGATGCATACCCAGGAACTTGATATCTCAATCTTGAAGAATCGTTTGGTCTTGGTCACTTAGCAGAATGAAGACAAGTTTTCGTGTTATTTGTTTGATTGACTTTGTAAGTCAACTTTGAAGTTGGATTAGGAGAGCTCGAGCATTCTGTGTAGCTGCTACATATATGACCGTAATCGACTGCCAATTATAAAAAGCATAACCAAACGGACTTGTTTAGTTTGTGAGTTTGGTATCGTCTATCAACAGGTAAAACAGGTTTTATTGTCTTCTGAAAGAAAACACGTTACTTGTAATGTGTCCTCTCCGTAATTTTTCACAGATGGATCTAATGAAAATTGTATTTGACTGTTCTTGCAATGAAAATCATATTATTTCAAATTGATAATTTTTTACAATGTGTCCGCCTCCGTAATCCTTTACTATTAGATCTAAAAACTATTTTATTTTATGTTCTTTTAACAAAAACCATATTAAGTCAAATTGAGAATGTTTTTTAATGTGCCCACTCTGTAATCTTTTACTAAATAGATCTAAAGAAGATTGTATTTGATGTTCTTTTAATGAAAATGATATCAGCCTAGGCCAAATAGATATTTTTTTACAATCTGTCCTCCTTAATAATATTTTACTAATAGATCTAAAGAAAATTTTATTTTATTTTCTTTTAACGAAAATCATATTAGGGCAAATTTAGAATTTTTTGTAATGTCACCTCTTTAATCTTGTACTAATTGATCTAGAGAAATGTGTATTTGATGTTCTTTAAATGAAAATCGTATTACAACAAATTGATAAGTTTTTGCAATAAGTCGAGTTTACATTTTCCTCCTATACCAATAGTTAAAAACCCTGAATACAAGTTTTATATTTTTAATTGCGCACTTTTTGGGGGAATTAAGTAGAATATTTAAATTACGACAGTATATTTGTTTGAGTTTCCGTCGAATGACTATTTAGCTACAACCGACTATGCATTAGGCCTATATTTTTAAAAATTATTACTAAGTCAGTTATTGGCGAAACTTTACTATTGTTTTTATTTTTAGTAAAATCTAGAATTAGAATCTTTGTGTAAATATAAATTCTTTTAAATTATTTTAATTTTGTTCTACATTTAGACTTGAAAACAAATATTATTCATTTACAAAGCAATAAAATAACGTCCATAGATTTAGAACTTTTTAAAACTTTATTATTTTCCTAGCAAAACACTATTGTTGACAAACAAATTTTCTTTTCATAATCAGTACCTTTTTTAATTAGATTAATGTATATATATAATTTAATCTATGTTGAATAAAGAGGTCATAATTAATGTTTGTATAAAATGACTAAAATTTTATTTTAAGTGACTTCTTTTCTCAACCTTGATCTACTCTTTTTAGCAAGGGGTAATTTATTCTTATTTTTCTTTGATGCAAGTGTGTATCTGCATAACTTTGCCATACTTGCTACAACCAACCACACTACTAATTCCGCGTCATAGATTCATTAAAATAAGTGAAATGGAATGAAAATTGATTTTGCCTTTTTTATACATAATTTAAACAGCAAAAAATTACAAACTTAAATTATACGCTTAGTAATAAATAAACAACTATTCAAAGTACAAAATATAATGCATATAAAATTTCAATGCATAATAACATACAAATTTTAAATAGCAAAGGATAAATTATTCATCCCGAGTTTAAAATCCGTGTGGGATGAAAACATTTTATACAATTTTATTCTAACAAATATACAGCTCGATGGGAGATAAAAAAGACGTGACCGTCAAGCTCGGTTGTATGACAACACGACTGAATGCTACCTGGAACCCTTGGGGGGCAATAAAAATATCTGCAGGGCTACGACAGCACGACGTTGCCGAATCTCATTAGCGACTCAGTCGTAAAGTCGTAGTCTGCGCGAGGTCCCAGCCCCTAATCCCTCCGAGTCTACCTGCGAGGCTGTCTTGAAGAAAACTTTATCCATACCAGAACTGAGTTCATAGCTAGACAATATTTACCCCTTTAAAGTCACTTCACACATTTTTCCGATAACAGTATGATTATAATATTTGTATAATTATAATATTTCGTCGTATTACCACTTTATATAATTAGAATAAAAAAAAAACTAGAGGACTTACCTAAACTGTTTAATCACAGTATGTTGCCGATAACAGTATGATTATAATATTTGTATAATTATAATCTTTCGTCGTATTATCACTTTATATAATTAGAATAAAAAAAAACTAGAGGACTTACCTAAACTGTTTAATCACAGTATGTTGCCGATAACAGTATGATTATAATATTTGTATAATTATAAT
>JAGFPH010002721.1:41409-60033 GCA_018207615.1 Philaenus spumarius | reverse complement strand
GTATGTTGCCGATAACAGTATGATTATAATATTTGTATAATTATAATATTTCGTCGTATTATCACTTTATATAATTAGAATTTAAAAAAAAATAAAGGACTTACCTAAACTGTTTAGTTACAGTATTTTGCATGAGAACATTGCATGTATTTTGCATGTATATGCATTGTAAATTTGCTGAGTACGCAGGGGTACGGGCTAAATATTATCATCACTGGCTGTCAAACCCTCATCAAGGTTTACCCCGGTCAAGCCGTGCAGACTACGACAACACGACGGAGCCCACTCGCAGCTGCACCACCGTCGTGATGTCGTAGCCCTGCAAACCAGGTAAACCGATGACCCTTGGCAGTTTTATTGCACAGTCGTGTTGTCGCTTTACCGTCAAGCTCAACCTTTACACTCACAAAATACATTAAGTAAACTTACATTTAACTTTTTACTTAAATTGACAACAATTAAACACAATAACGAATCCACAACCACAAAAAATTCATTAATTTAGTTATTCCGAAAAACACCTCTTTCGGAAATTAAAAGTTTACCAAAAACAAAATGTAACAACATTCTACACAATAACAATATTATGAAACAAAACTTCTCTTGTCACATTGAAGGAATAGATTCAAAACTAATTTTAAAAAGTACATTATAAATTTAATCACAAAAAAAAATTTCAGAAATTGTTTATATTGAAAGTTTTATGACAAATATGAACGAATAGCTAAAGTGACTGTTGCTATTGAAATTCCGGTATTGCAAACGTAAATAACTCTTTAAATAGATCTAATGATCTGAACTTTGTAAATTACTGTAAATTAAATAATGTAGTAAACAAAGACACTAATTTGCAAAAGGTAACATTTTTATCACTATTAATTTTTATCAGAAATATAATGAAGTCGAATGTTACGGAAAAGGCGCTAAAATTTATCGTTTTTACTTTATTAATTTTATTTAACTGGTAGGAAATTATTCCAGCGAAGTAGGGGTTACAAAAAACCGTCTTGGCATGCACTTGGGTGTCTTAGCTAAGCGAGGACATAAGTTACAAGCCATAGTCACCTATTCTAGGCATCTCGGTCCGTCCTGCCGATATCTGATTGCCGTAATCACTCTATCGATATATATCTATTTCGATCAGTTCAAAGCGCCACGTCTCTCACATTAACTCCAATTTGGGGCCATTAATCCGCAATTTTTCCGAGGCTTTTCGTCTCCGTGACGTCACTTTACAGTTCAACGCACTTTGTGGCGGGTAACGTCCTCGGACATTCTTTCATTCAAAAACTAAACAATCTTCCGAGTAAATGACACTAGCTTCACGCAATCTTTATACAGGAAGAATGGGATAATAGGTGCAACAACGGTACTGGTGACGTATCATGCTATGTCCTTTATTCTTATTAAATTAATGTGGTTGGATTATTGTTGTAACGTGTACAATGCGTGTTTGTCTGAAAAGAAATGTTCGTCCAGCTTGTGGAAAATCTATTTGTATAACTTCGCGAGTCAAACACCCTCTCCTAAAATTGCTGGAGCTACTACAGAGTGCCTCATAAAATACCGCATAAATAATAAATAAATTTCGACTCAGTCTAAGTTTGTCCATTCAAGATAAACTGATGCATAGCTCAAATGATAACAAATTTGGATATAGTGACAGTAATATGGAGAGGCCATAGCTCAGTCGATAAATTTGCCTTAAAATACACTGCGTTTCTGTCATATGTTCGGATCCAGCTATGGTGTTTTACTTCGGTATCAACTCTCAAATAAGTAAAATTTTAAAGTTTGCTGTCTACTAAGTAAAGTCTACACTCGATGAGATCGCAACGGTTCCGTTACGATGATGGACAGCTGACTCTCCGATTTTGTGATGGAAGACTAACACCTGCGATAGTTTTAAGTCGAAGTTCAATGCCTGCTGCAAGTTCATCGAGCATTCATTTCCAAAGCTTCGTTAAATATTTAATAGTTTTCTAGACGGAAACATATCAAAATCGAAACGCTTCATGAACAAGTTAGTAAATTACTTAAAGTTATAAAAATCATACAGACGGAAAAATTACTCTTTTTATTCAAATTTGCGTCTTGAATACAATGTTTAAGGTGTTAATGCTGTTCATGCGTTAAAAAAAACTCAAGCTGTTAAACATCACTAAGTTTTTAGAATGTCATTAAAAATAAAATCATATTTCTTATAAATTCACCCAGTTGGTGATTTCAGCCTTTAGGTTTTATTGTTTTTCCTTAATAACTTTTTATAACCTAGTATTGTCTGTGTATTCGCAAACATTTTGCAATATTTTATTCCAATAAATACATCCATCGTATTTTTTAAATATGAATTTTTGCTGGTTTAGTACAGCCTATTTTAAATTGTAAGTGAAATCTACTTATATAAAGCTAGACGGTAACACTGATTCATTGACATTAATTATTTGGCATTTCCCGTAATCGGACCCCCCTCAACCTTATACTTGAATTAAAGCTCTCGACGAGAAACTTTTGGGAAAATTGCCAGAAGTTAACAATTTTTAATTTTGGAAGCACCTTTTGGGCGGGAACGATTTTTTAGATTTTTTCAATTTCTTCATTTTCTCACTTTGAGCGTGTTTTGTAAGAAAACGGTAAAAGATAGCAAAAAATTTTAAATACAAAAGGTGTAGAAAATTTAATTTCAGACTAACGATTTTTCATCAGATTTAAGATCCAATCATCCATTTAGCCACTATTCATCCGAGAAGGGAAGCTCCGCCCAACGTTTTTAAAGCTAGCCGGTTTCACTGATTCACTGACATTAATTATTAGGCACTTCCCGTAATCGTACCCCCCTCGACCTCATACTTGAATTAAAGCTCTCGACGAGAAACTTTTGGTAAAATTGCCAGAATTTAACATTTTTTAATTTTGCAAGCACCTTTCGAGCGGGAAAGATTTTTTCGATTTTTTTCATTTTTTCACTTTAAGCGCGTTTTGTAAGAAAACGGTAAGAGATAGCAAAAAATGTAAATACAAAAGTTGTAGAAAATTTAATTTCAGACTAACGATTTTCCATCAGATTTAAAATCCAATCATCCATTTAGCCACTATTCATCAAAGAAGGGAAGCTCCGCCCAACGTTTTTAAAGCTAGCCAGTTTCACTGATTCACTGACATTAATAAATTAGGCACTTCCCGTAATCGTAACCCCCTCGACCTCATACTTGAATTAAAGCTCTCGACGAGAAACTTTTGGGAAAATTACCAGAATTTAACATTTTTTAATTTTGGAAGCACCTTTTGGGCGGGAAATGTTTTTTCGATTTTTTAAATTTTTTCATTTTTTCACTTTGAGCGCGTTTTGTAAGAAAACGGTAAGAGATAGCAAAAATTGTTAAATACAAAGGTTGTAGAAAATTTAATTTCAGACTAACGATTTTCCATCAGATTTAAGATCCAATCATCCATTTAGCCACTATTCATCCGAGAAAGGAAGCTCCGCCCAACGTTTTTAAAGCTAGCCGGTTTCACCGATTCACTGACATTAATTATTAGGCACTTCCCGTAATCGTACCCCCCTCGACCTCATACTTGAATTAAAGCTCTCGACGAGAAACCTTTAGGAAAATTGCCAGAATTTAACATTTTTAAATTTTGGAAGCACCTTTTGGGTGGGAAAGATGTTTTCGATTTTTTCAATTTCTTCAATTTCTCACTTTGAGCGCATTTAGTAAGAAAACGGTAAGAGATAGCAAAAATGTTAAATACAAAAGTTGTAGAAAATTAAATTTCAAAGAAGAGATTTTCCGTCAGATTCAAGATCCAATCATCCCTTTAGCCGCTATTAACCTAAGAATTAACCTCCGCCAAACAATCGTTCAAATTTCCCATGTTAATCTTATGGAGATAATGTTTAATGAGTTTGAGTCAGCTGCCAAATAAAACAGCTGATTTGTGCTCGGTCACCTATGTAAAAACGAGCCAAAGATTAACAAGATTCATTAGCGAATTTTCCAACTGCGAGCGAAGCGAAGCAGCCATCTGAGGCCGAAGGCCGAGGCGGGGTTGGGACGCGAAGCGTCCAGGGGCAGAGCCCCTAGTCTATACTAATATTATAAAGAGGTAAAGTTTGTTGTTTTGTTTGTTTGTTTGTATGTAAGGGGGGTAATCTCTGGCACTACTAAACCAATTGAAAAATATTTCTATTAATAAAAAGCTACACTATCCCTGAGTAACATAGGCTATAATCATTTCAATAAAAACCTTTTTTTATTTCAGTATTTGTAAATTTAGTCGGAAAATTCTTAGGTTAGGCCTAGAATGATAAACCAACACATGTATTTACATTTATTACCATAGCAACCAATTGAATAAAATAACAGGTAATTTAGCTGTTTGCTCCAATATTTCCATTAACAGCTGATTTCAAAATTTGAAGCAATTATTTTTGTATTTCTAACTTTTAGGTTAGGGTTTTAAAGTGTAATCCTTGCTGGTTTTTTTAACCATTATTGTAATAACTGCTGTTATAAAATATAAGAAATAATTTAATTTTAACATTTAACATTATTTGCCATCTTAGTTTTGAGGTTATTATTAAACCTACATCTTTATCTACATAATAAAAATGAATTGCTGTTGCTGTTCCTTTCTAAGCGCATTCCTGGAAAATTTTCAAATTCGGGAAAACTAAACAGCCTCTTTTGTAAGGACTCAAGACCATAGCGCACAAAAACAGCTGTTCTAATAAAATGCTTAGTAACACATGTTTGTTTACATTCATTACCATAACAACTTTAATCAGTATTTCTAATCAGTTTATTGTTATTCAAAACCAACAGCTTTTTTAGGTTAGATTTACCAACTTAAAGCAAGCAAACACAAAAATCAACTAAAAATGCTTACTATATTTTAATTAAATTCAAACATCGGTTGTTACATATTATATATAAAACAACTGATTTGGATCAAAAACTGAACATAATTTTAGGTTAGGCATACAATGATCAAAACACGTTTATTTGCAACCAATTGGGCTAATTTAGAATCAGGGTTTTTACAATTCTTCACGACTAGGCCTATCAGTTTTTTTTAGATTAGGTAAAAGCTAACAAAAGGTTTACTGTATTATCTATAAAGGTTTCAAACTATACATCTAAATTTGTGTAGTATATTCTTAAGTGGCTTAAAAACCATTTTGCAGTTCGATTACTTAAGTTAATGTAATTAAATGGAATACCCTTTAAATTGAACCAAGCAATCGCGAAGCATTGCTGGGTCCACTAGTTATAAATAAAACATAACATATATATGTTTTTAGAAGGTTCCATTGGGAGTTGGCGTGCGGAGCACGCAGGGGTCTCCCCTAGTTATATATATTTTGATTTTGTACATTATTTATTTGTATTGTTCATTAAAGCAAACTTCTACTTTTTAAAAGTTTTTAACTAGTTTGCAATCAATTAAAAGTAATTTACTCATTTCGTAGCTGAGTTACTTTTACTTCCCGATTAATCTTAATTATAATGCGGCGTTTATTGAAGGGCGCCCATTATTCGCTTTTAATTACTCTTATGGTCTTTAAGTGAGGATATTAAGACAAACCCTCCCCCTCCATCCAAAAAATATATAGGAATCAGCTGTTTCGTGCGGTTAATAAACGGTTTTATATTAGCTGAGTTGATAGTTCCTAATTTTTGTAAACCTCAAATTTTAAGAATTTGTTTTTTAAAGTAGGAGTTGATAGGTGAACGATTCAAACTTTACTTCTCATACCTACATAAAAACGTGATATTTATTTGAACCATAGAGAGATTTTTAGTCATCCTCTAACAAATCTGGTAGTTTCAAAAATATAATTCGAAAACGCTGATTCCATATAAATAACCCTTTTTAATAGTCCCCATAAACAAAAGTTCTTGTATGTGCATGGTTATTTTGACTATTTTAAATCCTTGAATGAAATTAGCACATTATCTATAAGCCGATTTTAATACCATCAACTATTCTAGATGCAATACTCAGTTAAAAAAATGTATCTTCTTAGTAATTAAAAATAATAAAATCAATCAAAAAATATACGCGCGCACAGTTTATTCTTTACGATAGTCTGAAGTATCGCATGTTTCGCTTTAAATATTATCATAAACGACGTATCGGGGTACCATAACTAGGATGGAAATTAATTATACATTATAGGGGTGGGTTTCATTGAAAGTAGGTGGCGGGGCCCAAACGCTATTTTACCAACATTTCTGAAATCTTTAAAAAAACAACTTCCAAAATTCTTCTTAAAAAATGTTTTCATTTCCTTAAATAAACAAGAGGATGCGAAACTAGTGTTACTTTTCTTTCGCCGTGAAACGGTAAGAAAATTCGGTTCCATTTGACGGCCGCTTCGTTATTTTATAATCAGCAACAAATGACTACGCAAAATCTGTTTAAGCTAAACAAGATCTTACGCCAGGTTCCGTCGGGTACAATGACGTGTTTCGCCGAGTTATTGAGGTCATGCAGAAGGCAGAAGACAACTACGCGATGAGACATGACTCACGCCTTGACAGGTCAACCAAAATCCCGTTACAACTTGCACAACATCGCATCAACACCACTCAGTTTCAATATGTTCTTTCAAGGTCATTTCCCTACGCCTTAAATATATCAGCTGACCTGGATGTAGTTCGACTCGCAGGCGCACGCACCCACACACACTCCCTCTTAGTTTGTCAAACAAATGTGACTAAAGTTCTCTCAAAACGCTAGAGTTTTTTGTTTAGGTTTATTTGCAAAAGTAATAAAAATCTTTTTTACAATATGACACATGCATATACATGTTTTTTAACTTTGTAGAAAATGTATATTCATAGCTGCTCAAAACTAAGTTGCACTCTCACTTAGTACGTTGTTTGAAAATAAAATTTGGTATCTTTTATGGTTTGGTTCTAGCGATATTTTTTTAAGTACTGTATATAGGCTACAAATAATTTATAATCTTTAAAATGTAATGGTGCTTTACTGCTTTTACTGCTTTTCCAACCCGTGAGAAGACGATAATTTATGTACTGCATATGTTTCTTAGATTGCTTTTAGTTTCCCATACTGAAAATGTGTTTGATAATCATAATACAAGCTCTTAAGCTGGTAAAATGTTGAAATTAATGCATTAGGGAGTTTTGGCAGGGACGTCGCTATGGGTGGGGGGCAAGAGGGCGCTCCCTTGCCCCCAATAATCTTAAAATCCAAAAATTGGGAAATTTGAGATTTTGAAAAAAGTTGCAAATAACCAGCAAGTTTTAATTTCCAATCCAAAAATGTTGGGCAAATCCTTATATTTCTGTATGAAATAAATGCATTGCCTTCTTTTAAATGATGTTCTGAAAAATTTAGTTCCAACCCTTGATATTGTGGCAACACTGACTGTCACTGACATGCCATGCATTGCTCCAGGCTGCCAGAAAGTGATGTTACCAGATTGGGGTTTTTCCCAAAATGGGGAAATTTTTAAGTTTGCGGAAAATATTGGGGAAAAGAAAAAGGTGGGGAATGTTTTTTTAATAATGTGATGTTAAAATTCTTGTAAAATATTAAAAAGCACCTGCAGTGTTGAAACCCCTACTTAGAGAAGTCCATTTAAAAAAAAAATCCAATGGTAAGCCTCCGGGGCCCATCTCCACTACGATTTATTCCACAAAACCCTTCTGCGCGTTTGGAACTACCACAAAAAAGTTGGGAAATGGTCAAAATTGTGGGGAAATTTTAGATTTTGTCCCCCCCCCCCCCCAATAATTTGTTATAGCAACGTCCCTGAGTGTTGGTTTTGGGTAACATAAGATAAAAGTTAATAATGTAAGAAAATATTATTTCAACACAATTGGTATTAGAACAGGCTTTATTTGACAGTGAAGTCAGTTGACTAAAAAATAAAATCACTTTTTGTATTTTTTATATGTAAAACTAACACAAAACTTTTAATTTTAAAACTCGGTTCAAATCTGATCCTATAGGTATTTACGAATAGGATTTAGATACTTGAAACAAAAACGCATTATTATTACAAAAACTAACCAATAGAGTTTTAAGTAGATCATTTTTCATTAAATGCAACTATCGAACAATTCGCAGTATACTTGGACCAGCTTTTGCCGCGTCTTCTAAAGGAAAGAGGCTCATTGACTGAAATCATAAAATCTAGACGAATCTACCTGAAATAAAAATAATGGGCATTTTGAATTGCCACGACAAAAACAATCTGGTCGAGCCCTGAAAGACTCCAATGTACCATTTAACGGTTAAGTTTGTTTGTTTAAAATCTAACTTGCACTGTGGGCATATCAGGGCACGTTTAAAATCAAGCAACATAATCTGAAACTGAATACGAAATCTGATCTAGCATCTCGGCAAAAAGTAAAAGTTGCTTAAGTGTGTTAATAAATTTGTGAAATTAGAGCGTTTGTCAGAGGTTTTTATGGCTACCATTAGCGCTTGACCTTGAGAGCTCCAGCTGCCCCGCTTTTGTAATTTGCTATAAACGCAACACGCCTTTTTGAGTTGTTTTGCCATTAGGGGCCATTACGTAGCTACGGGTGTCCCACAATGCACGCTCTGCAGTGAGTCATGTGGTAACCACTTACTGGCTTTACTCTTCTATGAGTTTAAAACATAGTAATTCCTTTTTGAATAACGGAAACGTGGTTTGAAAAATGTTATCAAATATTTCTCTCTTATTTTGGGTTTATCGGAGTCCTCTACAAACTATTTCAAGAACCAATTATAATCATCTTTCCCCGTTTGTTTCTGAAACAAATTCAGTGGATCATTTTATCGTGGACGCTCTTGGTATCTCGTAGACTATGGATCATATTATATAACCCTATATTCAATAAGGGATGTTTCATAAAGTTTAAACATTACATCTAATTAATTGTTTGATGTTTGGTTCATTTAGCAGTTAAAGATGACTGAAATATTTTTGAAAAACGATTTTTAGTACATTCAATAATATGCAAACAGTTAAACATGGATTAGGCATATGTTAGGAATGGTAATTGACAAATGATTTTTTGTTATTTTTGAATTGATCTTGTAATTGAATTTTATTTCATCCATTTTTTAAATGTACTTATTAATTATTTGTAGAGAGATGGTAAAAATAAATAGACTTACAACGGATCATGCAATTCAAAACACTAACTTATTCATGTATAAGTATCAGGTTCGAAATTTTGAGGATAAAAAAAAATATTATTATTAGTAACTAAAACCAATGAATACATATTTACAGGAAAATAAAGAAATTATTACAAATTTATAAACAATCATATAAATAAATATTAGATTGTAAGTGAATACATAAATTAAAAGATTACAATAAACTGTATATATAGACTATACAAATATGAAACATTTAAAACAATAAAACGTCTGAAGTTAAAATTTAATGAACAAAATTATAAAACACTGCATTGGCAAGGAACTCCGCCCAGAGTAATTCGACTGAGACAGCAAAAGTTGTTTCTGTCTAACGTTGTTTTAATTTTTTGAATTTTTAGTGTAATACTTTTTCAAAGATATACTTGTATAACAGTCCCAAAAAGCATTCTTGCAATGATCCAAGTTATTTCCCCACTATCTTTGCGATATAAAACGCATATTGACTTGTTGAAGCGATACATTAAGAAATTAAGAATTCTAGGTATGTGTACTTTAGCTAGATTTATTATTTGTTATGACTGTGTAATTACCAACTTACGCTTGTAGTTAAAAAGATTTGAGCAAGTTGTACCTTCATTGTCATTTACCGTTTTTATTCTATGAATTGTTAAATTACAACATTAATAAGATACACTTTATAAAAGGAATAAAATTATACAAAACTAATAATAAACAGCAAATCTATAGGGTGAACAAAAATATTTTCTTTTCTTTGCCTTATAGTAGAGTAAAACGGGTATTTAATTAACTTTAAATTGGGTCGTTCAATTTGACTTTAGAAAAACAAAGAAACGTATTCAGAGAGTTGCGTTGACTTCTGGAAATAATAAAACATGACATTTGCCACAAGCGTGGGACATTTATGTCGTTCCATTGTAATACGACGGTTTTTATAGCAGAGGAAATTATAGGTGAAGTTGTAATGGTTTGGCGAAAAACAATTAATTTTAAAGTACAATCTCTTTAAAAAGACCACACATTGCATGTACAGACGGGCACTGGTGTGTTATCACAATTAAAACGTTTATTGCGACACAAACAGAAAATAAAATAAACGGTACCAGGAACTGGCACATACTTTCTCACAAACATATTTAAATTATTAAACAGATTCACTGTGACTTGTAGGGTGGGTTAGGAGAGGTGATGTTTTATTAAAGTAGGAGATTAACTAATAAATATTATTATTATTATCTAGAGATAAAACTATTCGATCGATTTCGAACAAATTTGCACCAAACACGTCAATTAGATCTTTATAGATGCAAGAAAAAAGGTTTTGAGAAATTTTGAAAAAAAACCCCCTTTATGGCCAAAAAACCACCAAAAATCAGTTATTATTATTATTAGGTTATCGAGAATTTTTTGAAAGATGCGGTTTTTTGCAAATGGAAGGTTACAAATAAGCCAAATTTTATCAAAATCGTTAGAGCCGTTTTTTGTAAAAAAAATAATATCTGATATTTTGTGGGGGGAGGGTTGGCCAAAAAAGGGGTTGTTTTTCAAACATTTTCAAAACCTTTTTTCGTGCATCTATTTGACATGTCTGGTGCAAATTTGGTTGAAATCGATCGAATAGTTTTCTCTCTAGCTTTGTATACATACAGACAGACATTTTGTAAAAACCACTTTTTTGAACTCAGGGGGTCCCAAAACGGATATTTCCACAAAAAACTCAACATCGATTTTTTTTGTGATCACTACACTTTCTCTATACTATAGTATAGTGAGAAAGTAAAAAACAGATTTAGTAAGCTGTATTTGTACCAAATGACCCTACTGTACGTAGATCTTATTATTGCCAATATTTCTTTCGCCATGTTCGCATTAAAATACACAAAAACGGATTTTTTCTCAAACTTATATCACTAGTTTACTAAAATGTTATTGTAATAAACCCGTTATAGATGAATATGTATTTGTACTGACGGACTTTTTTGTCGATTTTTTATCGTTACCATTTCTTTCACTTTCTGTTTTCGTTTTCCTTTAACATTTAAATACTCCTGAATCGGCAGAGTATCACACAGAGAGTTGGATACATTTATTTTTTTAGAAAATTTAATACAGAATAAAAATACACATTGAGCTAGATTTGTGAGATAACTACAACTGAATTATAGTTATAATCATGTAAATGCAGTTCAAACATCACCAAAGGTGGTGACATCGTAGTGGTTCACTAAATACACCAATTATTTGTATTGAAGATTTATTGAATTAAGTTTATTCAGAATGTTTAAACAACCTGTTAAAAAATACGAAATGGACATAACGAGTCTTTTCTGGTGTGTTTAAATTTTTTACGTTGTTATTATTATAATTCTTGATGACAGTATTTAGTAAATGCTAACTTCAGAATGTTTATCAAAATATGGCTTGTAAATTTATTGACTTTTTGGAGGTTTTTATCTAGCGACTACGCGTTGTACAATTAAATAATGTTATGAGGAATGTTTATTAGAATTTAAAGAACCATTCCATAATAACCGATAGACTGGTTGATGTAACTAACTAATTTCTGTGCAAGCGATGTACTCTAATAAATACATAGATTGTTTCTTTAATTTCTCAAAAGGACCTTAAGAAGTCGAAGTTTCAAGACCGTGACACGCGGAGATTTTTTTTTTTTTTTTTTTTGGTTCTTAAAGGCGAAAGACCTAGGTGGTAAACGCGGAGATATACATTAAGAAACTATAAGGAAAACTTTCTCTTTCGATCAAAGAGCCTCTGTCCTAATCAGCCGTCATTTCTGTGAAAATAACAAAGTATACAATAATCTGTTTGCATTCGCTTTGCCATGAGTGTAGAAGACGAGTTAGTGAGCGAAGCGAGCAGGTGGTGGAACCCCTTAGTGTTAGTTACAATACGACACTCTATATGGTATTACTTACAGATAATATACATTGATCTAAACCACGTCAACAAACAATTAGCTAGCAAATAATACAATTAAAGGCTTAACAAATATTCGGCCTTGATGATAACAACTCCAACGGCTTTGGCCTGAACAAGGCTTTAGAGGTCAATAGCTTGGAAACTTATATTAAAATGCAAATTTTGGCGACAGCTTCTTCTAAATATAGTGTGAACTTGGAAAGGTCGCCTACTTCGTACTGCGTCATCGCATAACGGTTCTTCGATCAAACTAATATGTTGTTTACTTTAAATAAGGTCGGATAGCTTTTGTTGACTGATTTCCCCTGTTTTATTATTTGTAGGTAACAGGGTTACTTTATAGAGTTGTTTTAGTAGGTAAAGGTTAATCTGGCTTGGTTAAGGAAATTATTCTGTGGTATTTCTGATAAACATATCTGGGTGGATGTGGTTCGAAAGACATTCATTCATAGATATAGTTTTTTTTATTTATTTTTATTTTAAAGTTTATATTAAAAGTATTTCCACAAACTTTAAATTAGTGATTTCTATTGAAAGGTTTATAGATTGTATACATTTCTATATATTTTATTTAAATTTGAAATTTGGTTTTCATATAAAGAAACCTGTTATTAAAACGATCGTCATTGACTGTCATGTACGCATTCGTCTATTAGCTTAGCACAAGTTGTGGTCGTTAAAAAAATACGGAAGTAAAGACAAAGAAAGAGGGAAGGAAATGTAAAGAACAAGACAGACATTTTTGGAGAAGAAGTGAAACATATTTTTAATACTAAAACTTAAAACCACGGTTCCAATCAAGAGTTTAACCTTATAATCTGATAGCATTCGACATGCATATTATGTGATAAATACAACCTTATTAATCGTTAGTTTTATTAGTGATAAAAACATAAACTGAAGTATACAATTTGTACATTTTGTCATATTTCTTTAAGGTGTGGAATTTAAAAACACCATATCAAATCTGTGAAGGACCCAATACTTGGGCTCATATGACGCCAGATAATGCCGTACTAAAGTTATGTAAGTTATGTTTTATTTTTATTTGAATAACCACCAATGTATCTTTATAAAGTACCAACAATGGACACAAAACTCTTCAAGTAAGACGATCCTTTAAATAATTATGTATTTAGGTACATTAATTCTTGGTGACCCAACATATCAGCTGATCGCAGAGCTCTACCGTGCATAACAATGCTTATTACCACGAAGTTTCATCCCCGGTACAATCTAAATGTTTCATTTTTATACTCATACCAGTAAGTAATGGGCTATCTGAAGACTATCATATTTCACTTTCTTTCATTGGCACTAATGAAACATCTATTAGTGCAATTGTGCATTTTCCCTCAGAAGTCTCGGACTATAAAATTGTACCTAGTTTAAACAAAGTTTAATCTTTTTATCCCAACCTGATTAATATTTTGATTTGCAATAAGACTAATTTATATTAATTTATTGATGGTTAAAATAAGAATTTTAAATGGTAGGCCTATTTAGGCAAAACAAAATTATATTTTCTTTACCGGTGTTTCTACTTATTTTGGAAAACTGAAGAAAGCTTGCAAATTCCCTATGCTCTCGCTAGGCAACGATCGGTAAATATAAATTTTTAAAAGTTTGACCTCATTATTTTTTTAAATGGTTTTTCGAAAATGCTGAAGCTTTTTGATAGATATCACGGTAAATATAAATCGGAGACAAAATGAAACTAACGCTTCGACCATCTTAGTTTTAGGAAAATGTCCGCCTGCCCATTTGTGTACCACCGGCAATCATCTCGGTTATTTTGAAAGCTATTAGCATTCAATTTTGTGTAGTCCTAGAACTTGCATGCCGCACCAATAACAAAAGTTACAATTTGCTATTTTTCTATCTCGTCGGAACAGTGTTATTTTCTTTCCTAATCGTGTAAGACCTCGTTTCCCCGAAACAAAAGCTGTCCATTTATCTGTCTACGTGTCAATGGTTATGTGTGCCTTATATAGTATTGCAATGCAGGGAAACTATAACACTAACTCAAAGTTAACCGTTTTAACGTTTTTTATGTTGAACGACATAAATATATGTTGTTTTGTTTTATTTTATTAATTTTGTAACGCATATTAGGTAATATTTATTGTAATACAGTAATTCCAGTTATCTGTATAAACTCTTTTCATTTTTTCAGTCTTACATTAGCCCAAATACCAACTAACTTATAATGTTATACCTAATTCTTTTTTAACATCTGTTATGTAGTAGGCAGGACTACATGCAAACAATGCCACAATGATTAATTTCATTACACAATATTACAATATTTGGATATTACAATTTCTTGACACTTAGACGCTAAATAGGATTGAAACATTTCAGTTTCCAAAATAATTCCAGTAAAATTTACAGTATTTTTACGTCTCTCTGTGATATATATATATATACTAGCTGGCCCGATCCGGCTTTTCACGGGGAGACAAATCAAAGTTAAATATGGATATTTTTAGTAACTTTGACACAACCAAACCCCCTAAAATTTCGAATTTTTTGAAAACCTTTCTTAGCGAGCACCTAGGGCTCTAGAGGAAGCTACATACCAAATTTCATTCCAAGCCGTTTGGTGGTTTTTTTTTTAGTAACTTTAACCCCCCCTAAAATTTCGATTTTTTTAAAAAACCTTTCTTAGTGAGCACCTATGGCCCTAGAGGAAGCAGCATACCAAATTTCGTTCCAATCCGTTCAGTAGTTTTTGAGATTTCGTGATGGGTCAGTGAGTGAGTGGTATTTGGCTTTTATATATATAGATATATATAAATACAATAAAATATATTGTGCAATATAAATGTCTTTGTATATACAATTACTACAGCGACAAATTTCAGTTCTAACTGTAAAGTAGTATCTGAGGAAAGGGATGTTACAGTCAGACAGAAACAGAAGACGGATAAATATTCCCAAATTTTAGTTTGAAGAGTAAGTTGCAAATAGGTACTGCACACTATTACAATCCAATATGTACACTCGTTAATGTTTGTTTGAGTGTACTAATATTAACTTCAAGTTATAAGTAAGTCATCGAATACCACTACATTTAGTAGAGCCTATGTTATTTATGTCTTAATCACCAAGTGTCTATTTAAGGCAAATATTTCCTTTTACACCTAATGGCCTATTAGTGGAGGAGTCTTTCTATTGATATCTTAAGTAAAGGAAATTGGATTCTCAAAATTTGACTTACAACCTTACAACTGTCATATTTAATTACAAGTGAAAACATTGGGCGTCATTAGCGTCAATCATTCAATTATGTCGTGAATGATTTGTGCAAAGTTAATTTCATTTTAATAAATCCAATTAGTTATGAACTTGTAAGTTCTGTACTGCAGAACCAATCGTAGTCAGCATTGTTATCTTAGAAACAATATACACATCACCTTTTTTTTCTTGAGTACCCTACTTTCTTTTCGGCTTTAAAATGAGAAGATAATTTTGAAAAGCATCGCTCGTTTCCCTTAGACTACTTTTTTTTAATTTCCTTTTGCAAAGAAACTTAACATTTAGTACAATTTATTTTGCCATAAAATTAACATCATTCCTCTCAACTTTTTCTCTGTCAAATGTTTTAAAATAGTGGTTGATGATACTTTTTCTCAATTATTTTTATTTAATGATTTAGCAATATAAAATTGCATAACATCTCAATTTGCCATTTTTTTTATTCACGATGCAAATAATAAACATATAACTCAATTTAAGCATTCAAAATTATAAAACACAATACTGTATATAAATACTAAACAAATTTAATAACTAAAATTTATAAAAATCAAATTTAACGTTTAAAATAATTTAGATTTTAAAATAACTACACGTCGATAATGACGAAAGCAATCACACATCATAGATAAATTGTACATAGAACCCGTTTTACTCAAAATATTTTAATTTCCAATTGTATTAACTTAAAATAATTACAAATATAACAGTTTCGAAAGTATCCATCTGGCGTCAATTTATGTTTTTTGTATGGCGACTAAGCTATCCACGATCCAGGGAGTTCAGCCATCTCTACGCCAGCGCCATTCCGAAACTACAAAACATCCCTCAGCAGGTTAGGTAGAACTATCTCCTTCAGTGCAGAGTTTCCTTACAAAACTTCTTACATCTTATATTCTACGCAGAATGCTTTGCTTTTTCCTCCTGTCACATCGACCACATTTGGTATGAACTTGTACCAATGAACCAAAAAGTAATTTTAATGCTCTGTTCTTTGTAAAATTGCCTTGCATTATCCTTATATCCCACCTTTATAAACCCGTCAGGCGTCAACATCTTTCCTGAGTTCTGCCTATAGGCTACCGTATCCACTTCTCGTCAGCTCATCCGCCTCTTCTTTGCCCTTGAATCAGCAGTATCATGGTGTCCAGATCATCTTGATCTCTTTGACTTTTGTTAAAGGCTATCCTCCTGCAACTTTATATAGTCATGTATTAAAAACGCTGTCACCTTGGATGATTTCAGAGCCTTCAGAATCTGACCATCTGAACAGATCTTTATCTTCTTCTTGTCTTTTGCAGCCACCTCCACTAGTCTAGCATTTTCTGGTCTTCTGGCAATGTCTCAGGGCATACAAAAAACCGTCCAAAATATCTATAATTGATGTTTTTTACGAGTAATTACATTTATTCAAATAACTAATTATAGGAATTTTTGTGGATTATAATATGCAGTTTTGTAAATCCCATTTTCTGATTTTTTAGGATTTCGAGGTTTTGCCAGAAGACCATCGAAGGGCAAAATTCCATACGTCAATTAACTGTTTAGAAATCTAGTGTTTATGCATTTTTAGTTGCTGATTAAATATAAGCCGTTTGTTTTTGCCTAACTAGAAAAGTCTAATTGATTGACTTGCTGTACTATTTGTGTGCAGTAAACTATAAATCTGCAATCATAAAGAAAGTAATACATCAAAGGACCAGGTATTCCAATATGTCTAAGATGCGTGTGTAGGAGACATTTTACCCAAGGCTGTGTCCTGTTTTGTGAAGAATTGTTCTTTAAAACCTACAAAAGCTCAATTTGATTTTAAGTGTTTTGAACAAAGTGTTGCAAATTGCGACATGGAAAATTATTAATTGGGTTTTCTGGTATATTTCCAAAACTTACTTTTTAATATAACCGTTATAATTTTCACAGCGAGTACAGTACATTCTACTTGTTGCTATTTATTTTCAAAACTTAAAAATTATAATTTTAAATCCATTTGTTGGAAAGTTGGAGGACATTTGCAAATTTTGAAGTTCATGTTTAGCAACTGAGGTGTTGAAATAAAACATGTTACAAGACTTGTTGGTTCTTCATAAACGAAATTAATTATAAAAAACTCAATGTTTTCTTTTTTCACTTTATGCCAGTTAGGCTATAAAGACGGGGGAGCAGCGTAAACTCAAGTAAATTAAAAGCCATTAAATGTGTTTAAACCCACGCAACGGTATCGGAGGTCCAACAGTAGAGAACAATTACTGTACAACCTGCTTACCGGGAATGGTTTATTTTTTGTGAGACGTATGTTCAGTTTTGCATTTGGGAACACTAAACGCGAACTTTATGACAATTGCATCTTATAAGAGGGTGAAATGAAATAACTGCAAAGTTATGGCATACGTTCGGACAGACATGAAGATAAAAGGGCTTCCAGTAGAGAGACGCCGCCCCGCCCTGGGTGAGCAAAAGGAACGTACGATTGTTTATAAATTCAGCAAAGGTATAAAAACAAAGATTATCTCACTATGTTACTAGTACCGGGGAAACGGGTCATCGACCCTTTCCGCTGTGCTATGCCATCGAGATACCGTTAGCCGCGACCTCACTCGTCGTACTGCGCATGCGCCGATCCTACCTACACTTCACAAATATACGACAATATTTAGCTTAGCACAATTTCAATACATTCTTGTTATATTTTATTTATGTTTTATATTCTAGGTTTATGTTTTTAAAGTATTAACATTGTTAGGTATTTAAATGTATTACAAAATTGTTTGGATTTTACGTTTTTTATGGTTGTTGCGCAATATTACATCCTGTGCTTCACTGTTTGCGTTGTCTGATAATAAATCACGGCTTGGATCGTGTTACATTTTCTTGGTTGCTACATAATTTGTTTAAAATTAAAAAAATGAATAAATTATTTTAAAACATCAACTGTTTTTATTTATGACTTATAAAGTCTATCCAATGATTTAATTATTATCATACACCTTTGAAACAGAAACTTTAAAAATAATAATTATGCGTTTCGAGCAAACATTTTACAAAAAGTTAAGTTAGAATGAAATGTGTCAGACTAACCAAAGTGCTCTTCAATCTATATATTATATAAAAGCGAAATACCACTCACTCACTCACTCACTGACTCACTCATCACGATTTCTCAAAACTACAGAACGGATTAAAATGAAATTTGGTATGTAGCTTCCTCTATGGCCATGGTGCTTACTAAGAAAGGGTTTGAAAAAATTCGAAATTTTATGGGGGTTTGGGGGG
>JAGFPH010002721.1:9608-23201 GCA_018207615.1 Philaenus spumarius | reverse complement strand
AGGTACATTACGTACTAAATATCAAGGTAGCAGATTTTTGATCAAGAATTTACATTCTTGGATGAAAATTCTAAAGAGACACCAATCAATTCACAGTTTAAGATAACCCAAAAAAACGACTGCTATCGTTAAACAGTTTTTATGAATCTTACTATAGTTTGTAATGTCTTTGTGAGTGTTGTTTGAATGTCTCATTGTTTTTCGGTCACCTTTTCACTTAAATTTTTGTCTGAGTTGTTCCTTTTCTATTCAAGTTTTTTCTCCAATAAAATTTATATTCGTTATATACCTAGGCTACGTTTTGCTAAATATTGCATTTGTATTATTAAGTTTGTTTCCTTTATTTTTTTAATTTAATGTTTAACTCAGCCTTGTTTATTCCGTGAACTCCAGCACAAAGGCAAAAACTTTATACTCTCACGAGAATTACATTATTAGCAGCTATTTTATAATAATTTGTATGTTACTTTCTTATACACAAATATGTTTACAATGAATAACTGTTAAGTTTTGTAACTAAATGTTATTAATTTATTGTGTTTGTTACTATTATAAATTAATATAATGTTTCAACTTACCGTCATCAGAAGTCACTTGTCGTATTGTAAAGCGACTGCCGTTTCGGCTATTCAGCCACTATCAATTTATTAGAGAACATTATCGATTGTCAAGGAATAATAAAAAAAAACACGTTCACAAACATTTAAATAAATCATTCTTGAAAACACATTTAATAAAACCATGTCCGGTGGACACACTGTCTGGCACTGAACTCGAGTGTTCTGTTCCAACGAGAATGTTTTCCAATAACTTGATAATGGCTGAATAGCCGAAACGGCTGATTTTTACAACACCACAAGTGACTACTGACGACGATAAGTTGTAGCATTATATTAAATATTTTTACGAAACATTTCTAAAAAAAAATATATTGGCTGTAAAGGAATACAATTTTTAAATATCTTCCATCTTTTTAACTAAATGTTATTTTAATCATAAACTTACAGCTTCTACTCAATTTGCTCAACGCCATTTTCTCGCGACACTTCTTTCCTGGAATACTTTTACCAAGTGACTGTTAAAAAAAGCTGCCAGGTCGAAAATCTGATAAATGTAGACGGTTAGAGCAAAATAGTACACCCTCGATTATCAGATAGCGATAATCGTTGAACAATCATCGTGGCCCTACTAAGCTGGAGACCACACTACCGAAGCATGGCTCTATACAACAACAAGACAAACCGTTGTTATTTCATAAAGTATTACATTACTTCTAGTTAATCCTTTCACTCCTTCACAACCTGTCCTGTTTTACAGCTAAGGTTAGACAATACTATCTTTCCTTTACGCAACAGGTAGTGTGAACTTGACCTTTGCAGGTTTCAACTGCCCTGTTGCTTAATTGTTAACTGAAATGTCAGCTTGTTTAAGTGAAAACCTTGTTTGGTGTATTGTTTATTGTTTTAACGAGGTTCTAACGTATTGCTTGGGCTCTTTACTTCTGCAGAGCGATTGTCGATCAACTAAAAGGCGTACGCAGAAGACTTAAACTGTATTTTAATGCAATGAAAAGATAGAAGTATCCTTGTTACATTTATAATTTGTGCAACATGGCTCCTAAATATGATTAAACAGTAAGACCTATTTTCATTGTACTTTTACATAATTTATAATTTAAAGACTTTTATTTTTCAAAACATTTTAGGAGCTACAACCAATCACAATTTTGTAAACGTTAGAGTCGCAATGTTTAAGTACATCCTAACGGAAGAAATAAAGTCAGATTTGTTATAAAGTAATTAAGGGATTGAGTTTATAACTTTGTATGGAGTTTACCAACTAAAATGGTAAATGGCGTTAGATTTGTCCTGTTTACTACAGTAGCATAGGTACCTTTTCATTTAAATATTACATGCATTTAAAACCAGCCACTTTTTGAGATGGCTTTACTGGTTATGGTAATCCTTATTTAATTTGAAATTAAATATTTTGTAAGCATAGAAGATTATATGTTAATCTTAAATTTAATTAATTAATTTTCTACAAATTCCTCAAATTGTATACACAATTTTTTTTTACTTTTGTGATTTGAAATTGTATTGTTATTACTAAGAACACTTTCTAAAATTCTTTTCGTTTTATAGTTTCAGTTGTATGTGTTAATGGGGTAATACATGGGGTATTCTCCATCCCATTTCTCCCTAATTTCCTAGATCCGCCACTGCTTGAAAGAGTATGACGAATATATTGTTTTTTTTTTTTTTTTAATAAAAATCATTACAGGAGTTTTATTAATGCGATGAACGAAACATTCGATTACATCCAGTTAAATGGATTGAAACATATTAACTAAAAAAGGCTAAGCATAATTATATTATAAGTTGTTTACATTATTTTCCAAAAGGAAAAATACCGCATTTACACGTTTCTTAAAATAATTTCGAGTGACCATGTTTAGATGAAAATCGACAACGATAAATAATTTGTTTAACGTCACTTTTAAAGGTAATTCGAAGATTGTATCTTTTTAACAGATAATTTACTTTGCAGATAATAGTATTTTGATAATGTACTGGAAAAGACAACTGCGTGTCTTGCGCGCCAACATCCGTGCCTGCACACTTGTGGGCTAAATAAATCAATAGCCGGCTTATATTAATTGTTTTACTTATTTGTGCACAGGAATATTTCGGATTGTAATATTTCACGTAAAAAAAAGCCTGCGTATGATTTAATGTGGTAATTTATAAAATATGTCCTTTAGACAATAATTGTTGGCAAAAGTACCTAGAATTTGAGTACCGTAGTACTTTTTGTTGATATTTTAGTTTCAGATCATCCTAGGTCTGTATGAATTTTTAAAATTTGTATTGTACATCAGACCTTTACTTTGTAAAGCTTCGTCAAAATCAAGTTAATAACAAGATGAAAAGTTTTAACACTTTTTCGAGACTTCTGTTTCTGTATTTTTAAATACTAAAAAATGTGACGTTTTCGTCTCGCACGTCACGTTGCTGTCACGCTATAAAGCTCAAAAGCTTTTCAACTCTCCGCAATAAAATTACGAAGATTTTGGCCCCACCAAAAGTTTTCTATGACGTCTGTGAGTGCATATATCGTGACCGTAGTCAGACACACGGACACAAAATTTGTTATTGCTTTATAACAGATCTCGAAAACGTCAGATCTTGAATTTTTGCAAGATTTCAATGTTCTGGCATTTTAATGCGAGCCGAAATAATTAACATATTTTAGGACATAACATTTCTTAATGTAAATTATTCGCATTGCTTCAGGCTAGACCAAACTTTAAATTGTGTAGAATAATTTAAGCCGTTTTATATTTTACTGTGTAGAACTGGTTGTTTCGAAATGGCTAAACATTTAGTTTGTAAGCTAAGTTCAAATATATATATTTTTTTAAATAGGCCTATTGTTATTTTTAATATAAAAAATAATCAAACTGTTTGAAATAGACAAAAAATAATCAAAATATGTTAAATATAACATTTTAAAATAATCTTTGTTTTCTTCGTGAATTGGAGCTCACGTCTCATAATAACAATATAAACTTATGTGACATTCTACAATTAAATGAAATGAACTCTTTCTAAAAGTGCCTGAAAACTGTTTTACACTGGCTAAGCACAGTACGACTGCTACAAGTGATATTTCGGATATACTATAATTAAGACACCAAGTCAAAGTCAAGTTCACTATTCTGCGGCAAATTATGTTTTTCTCGACATCTAGCTTCCTCTTCGCAACAAAACAAAGACAAATGAATTCCTCAAGCATAAAGTTAGTTCCTCTTCGCCATGCTTGCCGGAGCGGAGCGAGTGCTATACTTGTAATCAAAGATGGCGGACTGTGAATAACACTAGATTCATAGTAGGTTGTGTTCCGTTATAAAGAAAATATTAAAAATCTGACATAAGTAACTATGATTTTGATATTTATAGAAGTAATTATATTTTATAAATAGGAACCAAATTTCTCTGCGGAAAGATTTAGACGCAGAGTCTCCTCATGTTCTCTAACTTGAACCATGAAGTTCCCCTAATTACAGGATAATGAAGCTATTATTTATTTTTATTTTCACTCATGCTGAATTCGTGTTTACTTCCTATCTGTTTCTTATTTTCTTACTTTTTGAGGTTATTGTATGTTTTATTTTAAAACTAAATTCTAACAGCTTGTGGGTTTTACGTCACAATTTCAAACCGCTGTTGACGAAGAACTTCTTCAGGAATGCGTCTCTCTTCCACCCATTAGTTATATGGATACACAAAGACTTATAATCTATGCCATAAAAGTTTCAGTTATGAAAAATATCTTATTACGACCAATAAGTGTATAATAAATTATGTTTTATTTGACAAAAATCAGACCAAATGTTTTACAAGTCCTCTTCTATAAGTTTGAAAAATATAACTTTTGTATCAATTACAGTATTCAACTATAAATGGCAATTCTGAAAGAAATACCACCTCTAACATTCTTAAATAAATAACAACAATCTCTTAGCTTGCGTTGAAGGTCATTATATCTGGATTGCCGGAAAGAGTTAAACAATTTTTTTTGAAAAGTGTATACAATTTGTGTTTTATTAAAACATTTTAGATTCATACTCCATAAAAATAAACTTAGACAGTATAAAATGAATTGCTTTTACTTTCTAATAAAGTCCAATCAAATTATTATGTAATATTAATAACATTTTATGCTTCTTAAAATTCCCAGTTATGAAGGACTCAGGACTAATGAAGGACGGAAAATGGAATAACACAAGGAAAACACCAACAATATACGGATTCAAACCTTTGATGATCAGGGCAGTAAGTACAATATTTCTGGACATTCTAAGAACAAATTTTAGAGACTTTTTGTGTTGTTACAAAAGTTTTTTAGTAAATTTGCGTTAAACTAGCAAAAGTGTTATTTTTACAAAAAAAAAAAAAAAATGGTAAAATACAGAAAAACTCCCAAACCCCATTGTTATTCTTCACTTACCGTTTAATTTATCAAAAACTCCTGACCTTGAAACTACAAGACGATTATGTAATTGACACATTATTACTTTCTCACTATACTATAGTATAGAGAAAGTATAGTGATCGCAAAAAAAAATCGATTTTGAGATTTTTGTGGAAATATCCGTTTTGGGACCCCCTGAGTCCAAAAAAGTGGTTTGTACAAAATGTCTGTCTGTATGTATTACTTTCTCACTATACTATAGTATAGAGAAAATATAGTGATCACAAAAAAAAATCGATGTTGAGATTTTTGTGAAAATATCCGTTTTTCGACCCCCTGAGTAAAAAAAGGTTTTTTTTACAAAATGTCTGTCTGTATGTCTCTATGTATACAAAGCTAGAGGGAAAACTATTCGATCGATTTCAAACAAATTTGCACCAGACATGTCAAGTAGGCCTGTATAGATGCACGAAAAACGGTTTTGAAAAATTTGGAAAAAAAACCCTTTTTCGCAAAAAAAAACAAAAAAAATCAGTTATTATTTTTTTATAAAAAAACGGCTATAACGATTTTGATAAAATTTGGCTTATTTGTAGCCTTTAATGTACCCTACCATATGCAAAAAACCGAATCTTTCTAAAAATTCTCGTTTAGCTAATAATAATAATAACTGATTTTTGGGAGTTTTTTGGTCATAAAGAGGGTTGTTTTTAAAAAAATTTCTAAACCTTTTTGTGCTTCTATACAGGCCTAATTGACGTGTCTGGTATAAATTTGTTCGAAATCGATCGAATAGTTTTATCTATAGCTAATAATAATAATATTTATTAGTTAATCTCCTAGTTTAAAATCACCTAGATGAAATCACTGTGAATCTGTTTAATAATTTAAATAAGTTTGTGAGAAAGTATGTGCCAGTTTCTGGTACCGTTTATTAATACTGAAAATGTTATAAAAATAACAGCTGATAAGTGACCAGCTTCAAAACTCAGCACAATTTTAGGTTACACTTAGCCTGGATCAAGTCGACTTAGAAACGTATTTTGAACTATTCTACTAAGGAACCTTTAATAATATTTAGTTTGCCATGTAACGCCGAGGAAAGTCCTCGAGTTAATTCTTTTACTTTCATTCATCAATTTGTTTATTATTTGCTTATTTACATACAAATTTAACCACTCAATGATTCAAAAATAGCGAACCATTAATCCCTCATTTAAAAAAAAGGGATATGTGCAACATTCATAGTAAAGGCTAACACCTGCATTACATCTAAATGTTTGCATTAATTAAATATTATTCAATACATTGTAAACTTATGCATACATAACATTCAATACATTCTCTCGATATATGCAGATACATGCATTACCTCTACCTTCCTATTCTAATACATTTCTATTCATTTGGCCACATCTCTTTTTATCCCATTTCCGCATCTCCCTTCCACTCCGTCTGTCTGTCTTTGTCTGATACATTACGTTGTCCATCTATCCATCTCTTTCCAAACTCCTGGGTCAACGACACTCGATGTCCCTTGGTTTCCCACCGCTGATGTTCCATTCATTCTATACGCTAACCAACCGAAACATTTCCTCGTCTTTCTCATCTTTTATACATTTTATGATGGAAATTATGTTTTTGTGATCTTCGTGTATTTAAATTTCGGTATTTTTAGACACGAATTTGGTTTTGCAATTTCAAGTTGCTTCGCTAAACGCTTGAATTGTAAACGGTTTCCTGTTGCAAGATGTTAACTCTAGTCCAGATCTACACAAATTGTGAACATACAAATGCTTGTAAATAAATTCCCGATGCAAAACATGATAATTTACCCACACGCAAAACCAAGTTTTGCCAACATGCAAGGAAACTTTTTTTGTGTTTAAATTTTTGCTTAAGCAAAATCAATTTCTCCACACCACAATACTCAGTCAGTCTAAAACATTCAAAGAATTTGTAACAGAAGCAAAAGGGCTACACAAATTTAGGCACCCTGCATATTTGTGAATTAAAATAGACAAAATATAAACCGGTGATGGATGCACGTTGTTTTTTGTTTTTGTTTTTTTCCCAAAATGGAGTAGAATATTCTCAAAACTCGTCGAGAGATTACAAATTAAACTGCACGATTCAGATTGTTTTTACTTTAAATTTAAATAGGAAAAATCGGTCCTTATACGACCATAAACAATGTACAATTTAAAATAAAACTATAATTGGTAGTAACATTTAAATTCCTAGCAAAACTCCAAGCTACTTACAGAATATTATGCTTGGTAAAATTAGTAAAAGTCAAATTTTTTACTGATAAATGGCTGTTGAGTTAAATCGATACAAACTAACGCATCTTCATTATAATATAGAGTAGATTGAGGCGTCTACATGACTCATTGTTGTGGATCCCAAGGCCAACTTAACCACTATATAAAGCTGACCTAATTAATGTTATGGCACCTCGCCATTTTGTTATTTAGTAAGTGTCACAATTTTATTTATTCTAATTAATATTACCTATTCTACGTGTTTTAATTAAATTAATATTTTAATGTATATAATGTAAACGTCTAAAATCAATTGTTATTTAATTATACTTATTATATTAATATAATAACAAATTGACAATTAAAATATTAATTGAATACGGATGTTCTGGAATTAAAAAAAAAATCGTGTGTATTCTTCCTCTAATGTCTAGCAACGCGTTTCGGATAAATCCCATCTTCAAAGGCTGCTTTAATGCTCTTTTTAAATATAAACGCTAATGTAGTTAATTTGTATTTGTAATTTTAATCTTTTTCAGTCTATTATTAAAAAATATTTAAAATCTTATCGCCAATAGAAACATTATTTTAAAAGTGAGGCATCTGTTTTTTCTTACTTCAGTTGAAGTGAGGATTAAAAATGTTTCTTTAGGTCTTTTGATTTCATCCTCACCTGATAGGTTTAGAACAATAATGATAGGTTTAGAACGTATTATATTTTATTGAAACTATACGGTGCACATATTTTTATATTTTGTTTATTTCAACATGAGACTACCTACAACAACCGGTTTATCGAGATGACCTTAATGACATTTTATTTATTATGCCACCAATATAGTTTAAAATACTAATTCAAAGATACCAAATTTAAATTCGCTAAATAAAGTAATTATATCATATCCTAATCCAAAAGAGTTGCATAGCTTTTTTTATATAAAAAGGTCCACAGAATTAGTATATACAACAAACAAATTTATTGATGTGAAATTGTAAAAGTTATTAGGAAGCAAAGAAATGTTCAGTGAAGGGGAAACAAATTCAAATTTAGGCCTACATAGAAAGTAGTAAAATTTTTTGTATTTTTTTCAAAATATATAAAAGTTTTGTAATTTAGTTCTAAATGGAAGTGTACAAAAATACATATCAATATAGAAAATGTTTTCAGAAAACGCCGGTTTTTATGTTCTTACTACCAGACTGCTAAGAAAAGTTAGCCTATTTTGAAACATTATTTAGGAATAAATGCTTTACCCCAAAAATGAAATTTTATTATGACAAATTGTAGAGAATAAACCATAAAATAGAACTGCAAACTTGAAACCACTATAAAATACAATTTTACAACCTCATTTCACTTTGTTTCACAAATGAATATGTAAATTACAAGGAACACAAAACCCTTGCTATTGCGTTATATACAATCCCAGACGCTGCGCTGTCTTACCTTGCTTATTTACCATATACAGCCCAGTCAATAAAGGTTTTGGTAAGAAAAAAATTAGGGTAAAGCTGAATTTTTCCCCATCGATAAACCACTGACCAAATCAACCTGAAGGTTTGAATATCAAATCCTCAACCCCCCCCCCCCCTTCCCTGGAGATTGAATATAAAGATTTGAGATAAAATCCCCCCCCCTCAAAGACTTAAAAATGTCAAAAACTGTTGAAATCTACGGTACTAATAATCGGATCAAGTTGAATGTTTTTTTGTTGTGTTTGTTATAACATAGGCTACAATAATAGGCCTCTTTATTTTTACGGTAAACCTAATAGTTTTTTTATAAATAAATGTAAATGCCCGAAAAACTATATTTTTCCCTAAAACTCTGTATTTTTGCGTATAGACCTTTTGGATGTCATATTACAAAATAAAACCACAAATAAAAGTTGTAGATATAATTGTGAATTTAATAATGTAAATGTTTGCTTACATTATTAATGTAAGCAACCATTATTATGCTGGCGCAGTAGAGGGGGGTAGGCAGCAATTTTTGGCTGCGATTACGGACGGCCGACTGACGGGCGAGCGACTATTAGCCCACTCAATAAATGTTTTGTATTGGAACTAATTAGTGAAAAGCTGATTTTTTCATTGATGTTAGTTGATTATACTGTATAAGGAATATTTTATGAAAATTCCCCGCCCCTCCCTCTCTTGTTTCCCCCCTACCCCTTAAATTCACTTTTGAAAGACTTCCTATTTTGTCAATATGTATTAGACCAGCTATAAAAGTCCAAACAATAGGCCTTTGGTGCAGATATATACATAAATACTTTAGTAAAATTATGCAAAACAGTCACAGCCGGAGACCAGATATCTAGTCATATCCCGTCAGCTTGGAAGCGAGCCAACCACCGTTTGCTTCACTTTTGCCCTCTTACCCTCAAACCACAGATATGATAAGATATCTGGTCTCCCTAGCCTAGATTCGAACCCAGCATCTTCTGATCAGGAAGACGCAACGTTATCCACTAGGCTAACGCAATGCATTGTGTATTGAAGATACTCCCAATATGCGGAATGGCGTGCGAACCATTTTGCAGCTATTCAGCACCGACGTGAATAGATCTATTTTCCAAATTGTTTGTTAAAACCCTAAAACATAGCTAGGCCTATAAACTAAATTTTGGAAATTTGCTCGACTCAAGTCAGCGGTTCAGCTGTGTGGTCTAACTATTTATTATTTTTCTCAACTATTAAACGTACTTAAAAAGTATTTTATTCCAGTAAGAACCAGTACAAATATTTTAGAATTAGGTATATAATTACATTATTTATATATAATACTTATATCGAATTTTTAAAATTAAGTTTGTATATTTTATGGTTTCAACCAACAATTTGGGAAATTGGTTTACTCAAGAAGGCGCTGAATAGCTGCCTATGCGTTCGAAATATATTAGTAGAATTTGTTTGCACCTAAGCCTCCAGCTTCGACTCAAGCGCTGTTCCGTTCCACTCATACAGGAAAACTCGCTTTCCGAGGTTGTACCTCGACCTTGGGCCGCAGGTTATGGACTGCTTCGCTTCGCTCGCGGTGTACAACCTCGGATGTCGGCCTCGGATCAGGCCCTCACGTGTATTTTAACCATGTACTTTTATGGTATTTTACGTATTGATCGATTTGGGGGAACCAAGGGAGCTATAAGGTCGTGTAAAAAACAAAATTTTCAGAATAATATCATTTATATAATATATAGTATATATTATATACTAGCTGGCCCGATCCAGTTTTGCACGGATAGACCAATCAAAGTTAAATATGAATATTAACAAAATATATATTATATGAATAAATATATTACACTAGGTATTTCTTATGGTTTTGACCCCACAAACCCCCCTAAAATTTCGAATTTACTGAAACCCTTACTTAGCGAGAACCTAGGGCCCTAGAGGAAGCTACATACGGTACTACATTTCATTCCAATCCGTTCAGTATATTAGAGAAATCGTAATTAGTAACTCTTTGATACCCCCAAACCCTCCCTAAAATTTCGATTTTTTTTGAAAACCTTTCTTAATGAGCAGCTATGGCCCTAGAGGAAGCTACATACCAAATTTCGTTCCAATCCGTTCAGTAGTTTTTGAGAAATCGTAATTTAGTAACTTTGACCCCCCCCCCAAACCCTCCCTAAAATTTCTAATTTTTTGAAAACCTTTCTTAGTGAGCACCTATGGCCCTAGAGGAAGCTACATACCAAATTTAATTCCAATCCGTTCAGTAGTTTTTGAGAAATCGTGATCAGTGTGTCAGTGGATTTGGCTTGTATATATATATATATATATACTAGCTGACCCGTACGGCGTTGGCCGTGGTGGTTGGCATTTTCAGTCTTTTTTAACATAATTGTATTCTTTTTAAGTGTTCAGTCAGTGAGTGGTATTTGGTTTTTATATATATAGATCTTAAATAATAAAAGCACTATTGTCATAATAATAAAAGATCTGAAAGTATGATTTTAGTAAGTTAGATCCCCCCCAAACCCCTCCTGAAATTTCGAAATTTTTCATACCCTTTCTTAGTGAGCACCTATGGCCCTAGAGGAAGCTACATACCAAATACCCCCCCCCCCTAAAATGTTTTTGATGTACGGTTCAAGGACTGGCCAATCAATGTTCACTATTTGTGTGCCGTTTAAAAGCTCGTTTTTACAAAAACTTTGTGTATGCCTACACCTTTTTTTTAAATTTGCACAAAATTTTAAGATTGTAATTTTATTAAAAACTTTTCTAGTAAATCTTAAAAAAAACACACAAACTTCACTGTTCCAATTCATTTACAGTAGCTGAAATAATATGTGACCTTGAATTTATATGACGAATATGTTGTTGAACTTTGTTTCATTGATAATTAACTATACAGATGTTTATTCAGTTGCATCATCCAAATGTTCTGCTAAATTAAAATACCCAACATTCGTATTATCTCATTGCTAACATATTTTAAAATAAACTATGTAAGTACCGTTATTGTACTATATATACAAGAGCTTACATTAATAATAGAAACAATCTGGTTTTCATAGTAAAATTGTATTTTCTCTACCAATAAAAAAACAACATTGACGCTACTAATAACATAAGTTATTAAGTTATAAATCTACTCCTAATAAGCAACACGATAGAAAACAGTTTAGAAAAAAATAAGAAAAATGTAAACACAGTCATTTTAATCAAATTTATAATTAATTACCGTCATCAGATTCATTTTTGTCCGATAAAACTCCAGAGCACAGAACAATGAACACATATAAAGTACTAAGCTTCTTCTTTGTTAGAAATGATGAGTTTTATCTGTGCTTGTGTTTTCAGAAGTATTTGATGCGCAAGCACAGGAAGTTATTTCTGATAGTAATTTATCTCGGTCTCTTGTTTTTCCTGTTTGTTTTAGATCAAAGTTCAAGTTATAATTTCGAGCAAAATAGCTAATTTCTTGCTAGCATAATCATTTTATTAATTTTTTCTGAACTTAATATACTGTTTGATTTATCACAAAATACTATCTTATTACTAAAATTTAATATTTTTCTGATAAAACGTTTATGGATATTCTTGCTGACTCTTTTGTGAAGATTGTGTAAACCTAATTAGACGACTGTATTAGCTATACTAGATTCTTTATGCTCGTCTGTCAAGTGTCACATACTAACAATCGCAGTTTTTTATTCGATAAAAATATTGATATCACTTCAAATGAAACCACATTTAGTATTTTAAAATTTATAACTGAAAAAAAATTAAAAATTAAGGGTGAGGCGTAAGGTTGTGATTAACTCACGTTCTCGTGCCAGTTTGATATACTGTAGTTGATGAGTCTTTAAAATTTCGTCAAATATAAATATAATAAAATATACTACTTTTTAATTTGATGCAAAAGTTTCGAGGTATTAGACTTCAGAGTCGTTTGAAATGTAACTTTACATAGGTACTTGAAACAATAACAAACCTTCTTAAGTTATTTACAATATATATTATCTGTTTATGACTTATTCAATGATTTTTGTAACAGCAGTCTAATTTTGGCGGAGCCGTAACAAGTTTTTCAGTTGGTACCTGGTTGGTACTGGACTTTTGAAAAAGGGCGACCCAGCTATTGAATTAAGGCTCAGCTCCCTACATTCAAAATGGCCAAGTTGGGTACCAATTTCAATGTTAAATAACCAAAACACACATTCGCTATTAGGCATATTTTTGTGTTATTTTTGTCAAAAAACGAAAGCTGTACTTTTTTTCTTAAAGTAATAGATTGTGGGTGTTGATTGCTGAGGTTTTTATTGCAATATCTCTTTTTGCAACTGAGTAAAAAATTAATAAAGTTTATTATTTTTTACTATTTATATCATACGTTTATGAAAACAATAAAATGATTTTTGAAAATGTATTCGGCAATCAACATCCGCATATGACAGTACTTCAAAATGAAATCAAATTTTTAAATTTATTCCACGAATTAACGGGAAAAAATGACTTATTTTGTAGCATTGCTCTTATGGGAATCAGATTCAACATGGCGCACAGGGTAGCGCCCCTTTAAATGAATAGCGTCCGAAAAGGGCGGCCACGTCTTTAGGCAAAAATTTTTCGGTGCAAAAAAAAATTCGGAAAATTTTTAAGGCACCTTGGTCTTGAACATTTTGCCGGCGCGTCGGCGCTCCGTCCCTTCCGGCGCCCCATGCGTCCGCATGTTCCGCATGGTCCTTGCGCCGGCCCTGCCCATAAATTATTACACCAGCTATAAAAGTCCAAACAATAGGCTTTTGCTGCAGATTGACCGCTGATATGCCAACGCGCTGATCCGGCCCGCGAGAACTCGTACGCCACGTGTTTACAGGAAGACGCACAAAAA
>JAGFPH010002720.1:123684-152549 GCA_018207615.1 Philaenus spumarius | reverse complement strand
ATATGTTTTTGTTCTATTATTATAAATTTAGCTGTTGATGGCACTTAGTTGAACCAATTAATAAATATTCCAACAAAGGAGAGTTCCGTACAGGTTTCCGTAGATGAATGAATTAGTTTGCATTTACTGGAGTAAGTTTTTTTAGGAAAGAGAGTAGTGACGCAAACCTAAGCATATTATTGTACTAATTTAATGTTTATTGTAAATTCTGGCTGGTAAAATTACTGTGAATATAGATTTTAAGTAAGAACTTAATACATTTTTGTTTAGCGTTTGCATTTCTGTTATACAAAACAACATAATTGGTTTTATACGATTACAAAGAGAAAACCCCTATAACTATAGTCTAAGAACTTCATGTGTTTTTAAGGGTAAATAAATATTTAAAATTACAATTGGAATATTTTACAAATTGTTTTCTATAAGTTAAGATTAATGTAGTTAAATGTAGGTGTAGCATTTAATATTTTTATAATAATACTTTTTAATATCCAATTTTGTAAATCATTTAATAAAATATGTATTATTTATATTTGCTTGTATTTGAAATATACTATGGCTCATATTCCGGCCATGATTCTGTTCCCTCTCAAACTCTTTTCTCTACGGGACAGAGAAGTCCTTCGGGTATAACATCAAACTTTTCAATGAGCATTCACAATTTATCACAGTTAAAATAAATTGCACTCCCTTCACTTAGGTAGAGATATTCCTTGTTGGTTTACTAACTTTACTGTTCCAACATTAACTAATGTTAAAATCCATAAAACTAACGCTAGAAACATCGAGGATAACTTAAACTAATAGAAAACCATTAAAAATATTTAAAAAAGTATTTCGGAAGTTAAATAAACTTTCTAGAATAAAGTTACAATCATATTTGATTTTTCAAAAAACGTATGAATTCAACCTTACTACGAATCAAGAGAAAGCTATGCGAGTTATACACTATTAATTATTTTGAAGATCAAAATATTGCCACAGAGCTGTCGAAGTGAAACTTGTTGATAGAAGATTTTACTATTTGAATTTAAACCATACCAAACTTAATACGATATAGTGCATTCTTAATTTTCCCTTTCCGTGATTATTAAGTATATTAAGGGGAAGTTTTGTATCGACTTTTTCGTTTTGGATTTTGATTCCCTAAAAGCCATCCCACGTAAAATTTTATTGCACAAGTTTTTAAAAGAAATAAGCTACGAGAGTGCAAAACAGGCAATGCACAAGCTATAAAATTCCAGTACACTTTTCCCTACTGTGTATATATGCATTTTTTATATTTATAACAAATTGTATCGCATATACATTTTGTACAGTCAAAATAATTGTTCAATATATTACAAATTTTATTTACCTGATCAGATTTGTTATATTTCTCTATCTTGATTTGGAAGGGTGCCATCTACCGTTAGAAAATCAATAAGTAGGTGAAGAGTACATCTAGAGGTGGGAAGAAAGTTTAATACATACTTATTCCAAATATGACAGTAATAAATAACAGTTATTAGTTACTAATCCACCGTTCCTGAATGTGTAATTACAAGATATTCCCTGTGATAGGTGTTTTAGTTAATAAATTAAATTAAACAATTTTTATTATATTATTTTAAGTATGACTGCTGAAAAAAACCTTAATACTGTCACTTTTTAATAGAATAAGAGAAATAATAAGTAACAATAAAAAACACCAACATTCAGAACAAGGTGTTTCTATAAGTGTTATATTATGCTCCATCTACAAGCATAATATTTTTATCAAGTCATGAAAATGTCTTACTTAGATATGACTAAAGTAGGGAAAGATTAAGGCTTGATTTAAGCATCAACAATAAAATGAGGTAATATGAAATTCTTACTTCAAATTATCCAATTGTGTTGAATACATTTGGGATTAAAAATGACCTTCTGTGGTTTTTGGATAAAATATGGAATAGAAAAATAGACGTTTGTAGGTTTTATGTAGAATAAACCTTGTTAAAATGGTGAATAACATTATATCAGAAGCGCTTAGAGCAATTTATTCTGAGATCATTACTGCAAACGAAGTCAATAAAACAATATTAAATGTTTGAATCGATCTTTATAGACGTTGCTGAAAATGGCTGTCTGTACATTAACAATTGAATTAATTTTAAATATACGAAGTAATTCCTTCGCTATAACATTTAGTGTGCTGCTATATACCGGGTGTCCCACGAAGAGGTCAATATTTTTTGAATTAATATATTAGATGCACCGAACATTCTACAAACCTGAAACTCAACAGTCCTGACATACACATATGTAAAAGAAATACACCTGAGTATCAGTTAATTCTGACATATTAGGACAAAATGGCGGGATATCAAAGAAATAGTATCTTTTCGTTAAAATAGTTTTATTTGCTTAAGTGTTACAACATAATTATTGAATTTTAACGATGTTACTAAGCACTAAACAACGTTAGAGAATTAAAGATATAAGTAACTCATAAATAAATTAAATCTATTTGATCCATAAACCTTATTCAAACTGATGTCCGTCGATCGCAATGCACTGATGACAACGAAATAGAAAACAGTCATTCGCTTTGCTGAACAACTCTCGAGGTATCAACAACAGTTCCTCTTCGATCAACCACATTAATTCATCGTTTGTCGCAATGTTATGACAATAAACCTTCTCCTTCAAAAAGCCCCACAGAAAAAAGTCACAAACAGTCAAGTCTGGAGACCTTGGAAGCCAGTCCATGAAGCTGCTGCCATGACCTATCCAACGGTTAGGAAGATTTAGGTCCAAAACTGCTTTGGCCACATTAGCATAATGCGGAGGAGCTCCATCCTGTTGGAAAAAAACGTCTTTCATCTCAGGCTGAGAAAGATGAGGAACTATGTGATTGCTTAAAACTGATGCATACCTTTCTCCAGTCATTGTTTGTCGGGATATGTCATACGACAAAACACCATCCTTGGTAACAGCAGCCCAAAATGTTATACCTGTTGATTTTAATTTCTCTTCTTGTAAGATATGTGGATTTTTTGTGTTATAGTAATGACAATTATGCCTGTTTACAGTTCCTGTTCGATAAAATGTCGCTTCATCTGAAAACACGATTCCTTCATGCAAATTGCTATCTACGTCAGTCTTTTCAATTATTTTCGAACAAAATTCCAATCGTCTGTCAGGATCATCTTCAAGCAGTCCGTGAACTACATGAGTTTTATACTGTTTGATTTTGTTCTTTTTGGCATACCTTTGGACAGATGACTTCGGTATCCCTGTAGCAGATTCCACCTTTCTTACTGAATTAGGCGTATTTGGAGATTCCATGAAAGCAGCACATACGATTTCTTCATTTTCTATGTTGGAGGATCTATGGTATTTTTTTTTGTATTGACCCCGTTTCTAGTAGGATAGCCTTCCACTTACGAATAGATTTCCTTGACGGTGGAACTACACCTGGGTACCTTTCCCTAAAACACCTTATTGCTTCATAATCATTTTCAAAGGCAATAGCCCAGGAACAACATTTCACTTTTTGCTCAGTTGAAAACGGCATGGTAAATAAGACACTTTACAATGCAACTTAATAACTAATGCCAATGTTTATTACCAAATATGTTCTTTGTTGTGGATACACGCAGTCAGCTGATAGATTTAAAATAGTCTAAACAGCTGTAGCTGTTCCTATTCTAAATAAAAGTAGGTTTACCCTTAAAATACGATTGCTGATTTTGTTGTTTTTTTGTTTTTCCGCCATTTTGTTTGGATCAGTCAGAATTAACTGATACTAAGGGGTATTTTTTTTACATATGTGTTAGTCACGACTGTAGAATTTCAAGTCTGTAGCGCGCTTTATACGTCTGTCATATCAATTTAAAAATAGGGACCTCTTCGTGGGACACCCGGTATTTAGTGTGCAGGATTTCCATGTACTTTTCATTGTGGACATTATTATATTGTCCGTGGTATCGGATAAATTGTCCTTTTAAATAACCTTTTAAATATGTTCGAAACTAAATACATTTTAAAACGAATGACAAAAAATAAAAACATACCCTTAAAATTATGAGATCATAATGTTTTAAACTATAATTTCACAATTTAAACATACTAAAAGTTTATGAATTTGTTACTATAATAAAGTAAACAATTAAAAGGCAAAGATTTGTACATTAAAGCCGAGTTTGACTACAGGATATTAAATTTACACTTTTGTCTATTATGACAGATAAGGTTTGGTTTGACTTCACCATGGGAGAAATTACTTTCAGTCAAAAGTGCAAATTTAGATTTTGACTCATCTGATAGTTAAGAAGTTACTTAGCACAAAACATACTGTCATTGTATTAGCAAATTTTCATATGAAAGATGAGCTATTGCAGTGACCCTTATGGTGGGACATAGGGTTGGTAATAGTAAATGAACACCGATCAAAGTCCTCAGAACACGTTTTCTGGTGTCATAAAACACTTTATATTTATGTGTTTGCAATCTAACGGACACAGTTTACGTCCAATTTGGTCTTAATTTGATACAAACGTTGATTGTCTATGTGCTCAAAACAGTTAATTAGCAAAAAAAAAAAAAAAAATTTTTTTTAATAATAAAAAATATCCAACAACCGGAAGTTTTTTTTTGACAGGAAGTAATTTATTGCACGTTTTTGAACTAAAATGAAACCATTTAGGAATTTTATGTAAAAGTATAAAAATATATTAGATTTTTTCTACACATTTTGTTATTTCATACGACCTTACAGCTCGTTTGGTTCCATCAATATGTAACATACCATAAAAGTACTTGGTTCAATCCACTAAGGTCGTACAATACAAACAATACACTTAATTTGTTCAACTTACGTTAGCGGTTCAGCTGCGAGGTTGAATTATTTAAATTTTGCTACCGCTTCATAAAATAAAATAGAACCTTTTGTACAAAGATAAAAACACTGAAATAAAAATATTAAAAACACACAAATTGTACTCCTGCAAACGTGCTCTAAAATTATATTCCACGCTGTTTCCGCGCCGTAAAAGCAACGTTTATTTTTACAATTCAAAACCAAAACTCGCTTCTCGTGTCTATAAAGTCTCTTTATCTTTGTCGTGCATTTACTTCAACTGTCGCGAGTAAATCAAGTCAAATTAAATTTGCTTTAACCCACCCTCCACCTCCCAACAACCACATTTATCAGTTATATTTACATTTCTGTGACATAATTTCCTTACTGCATTGCACCATGTTAATATTATAAAAGTATATTTTTCTAAACTACATTTTTAAATCCCTTGTTAGGTAGGTTAGAGATTTTCTTTATTTGCTTAATTTATTTAATTTAAAACAAGTGAAATTACAAAAAAACTAAATGTATCCTCTCATAATAATTGTACTATTCTATCGTACAATTTCAATATTGTGTAGGAAATCTTAAATATATGAAAGTGAAAAGTACTATAAATAATTAAAATAAATATTTTGCTTTAGTTTTCTATATTTTCGATCACATTAGTCATACATCTGTTCTACACTTTAATATCAGTATTTCAAGTCATCAGTATTTTGTAGCTTAAATTTATAATATTTAACTTTTATTATATAGGCCTATATACATTGAGTGAACAATGTGGAAAAGGCTTAATATTTCCTAAGCAATAAAATAAATAAGAAAAGAATAATAGGCTACAATTGTTAAAACTTCTCCGTTAACAATATTTTAATTTTATGAGTTTAAAAATGTGGGTCTGCTAACTTAAATGTTATTTTTTATAGGCAGAAGGTATTCGATACGTGATTTCAAAGCAAAATAGTAAGAGAAAATCAATGATAAAAACTGCGCATATACATCTCAAAACGTTTTACTTACGTTGGACAATTAAAACTTATTGATTCAATAGTATTATTTATCACCAAACAGAGCTACAATAACAAACTTATTCTATTAATCTCATTTAAACAACCCATTAAAATAAATCTAACTTATAATAATTACAAATTAGAAAAATAAATTTACATCAATTTATCATCAACACTCATTTCACAATTAATTGACTCTACGTGATGAATCAAATTAACCATTTCTCAATTAATTTTAAGATTGTAATAGAATCAATTATTAAATCCATTGATATAAAGAGATTAGCTGTATTATGCAGGAAGTCTAACTATTAGGCTTTTAAACTAAACGCATATTTATTACGTATTCATGTACTTTTGGCCCATGGCCAAGGAACATCCTAGTGAAATAATTAATGCTTCTTTAATGAAAGAAAGACGCTATAATGGCGGAATACCATAAACAGTCGTAATGCAAACGGTGAAAATTAATTGCTTTGAAGGTAAGTAATTTAAAAAACTTTATCTTACAACAATTTTAACTGAAGTGATGTTATTGTTTTCTCTAAAAAGGAGAAGGTAGTTAACAAAATTAATTATAAGACATAAGAATAATAATAATTATTATTATTGTAATTATTGTATCACAAATAACACACAAATCCATACCAGGATATAAAACGTTACATCCAATATAATTAAAATAGAAAAACAAGTAACAACCTTCACTCCACTTAGGTAAAACTCAAAAGCAATTTAGTATAGTAAAATAAGTGAGGGAAACCAAATACATTTTATAAAATACTGAACCTTGCACAAGTATATCAAGACTAAACATGGGCCTTGTAAAGGTCGTTCATTCTGACAAATGGGCTTAAACGTTATTCTTGTCTGAAGACTGCTTTTGTGAAATTTAATTGCACCTTAGTCACATGTGGACTGAGTGAAGAGAGAGGGGAACAACACTTAGAATACAAGTTTTTAATTACTTGTACCAATACAACAACAATCATAGAGAGAGATTTAAATGTTAATGAAACACATAAATAGTTTTTGGATCGTAAATAGTTTTACTTGCAAAAATAAAAACTTTTCGAAACACTATAAAATCAGTTAAAACAAACAGATAACCATTATGAAGTTAACAAAACCAAGAATCCTTAAAATAACAAAAAAACAAATTGTGAAATCAATTACTTAAAGTTATGCGAATACATAATACAGGGAGGTTGGGCATCAGTGAGAGAAAGATATGGCTCCAATAACAGTTTTATTGCTTTTTTACAATTTTGTTTAACAGAATTAGGCCTTAAGTAACATTTCCGGGACGAACTTAAAAACTAAATGTCATAAAATGCATATTATTCAATACCTTCAAGAAAACTTTTAAAATATATTCTTAAATATTTATTAAAAGTAAATTTTTTTAGTAAAATAGTTTCAACAACAGTATTGTACTCGTTTAAATTATCGGAATATTTTGTGAGTTTAAATGCTTTTAATCTATTTAAAACTATATTAAAATACTTTTGTTTCTAGAAAAAAATTGACTGTGGAAGACATGTTTTCTGTTAAAGCGTAGGTTAATAGAAATAAGAGAGTAAATTAACTGAAGACAACATAATTATTGTACAACTTGTATTTACAATATACAATTTACTGTCCTCACAATTAAAATTATCGGAATACTTTGTGAGTTAAAATGTTTTAAAATCTTTGTGAAACTTTATTAAATATCGTTTATTCTTTCTAGAAAAAAAAAACTGACTCCGGAAGATATGTTTTCTGGTAAATCGTAGGTTAAAAGAAATAAGAACTAACAAAAGACAACATAATTGTACAACTTGTATTGTACTTAACCAAAACAATATATAATTTACTGATTTTACAGGTGAACCTAAGCCTGATCATAACTGCCAGTCTGCTGCCCTCTTCGGTACACATATACCAAGATATACAAGAAGTTACTGAAAAGAAGACAGTTTACAGAAGAACAAGAGAAGAAAACAAAAGAAGGTGCCACATATCGAGCAGGCGAGTTCTAGTGGGAAAAAAAGAAAAGTTTTGTGTGTTCACGAACTTCGGACGCGATTACCCGGAAATCAAGGTATTTATAACATTTTGTTGAATAACATAAACAGTTTTGGAGCTAGCCTATTGCAATTTGTATCACACCACCCTCATACTATGTACTAATTTGAATGGTATAGTCAACTTTGTACACTATTAAATATGTAAATTTAAAAATAATTTTGTAAATAAATTTGGTCGGATTTTTAACTTTAAACAAAATCTATATAATATGTTGTTGTGTTACCATGGTTAATATACCATTAAATTTACAATAGATTATAAGGAACATGAAAATATTAACTTTTTAAAAATAACTTCAAAAATAAAAGAGTTATCAAAATTTTATCTCCCCCCCCAGACCTCACAAAAACAAAATTGTACACACATATGAACATTTAAAACATTTTTGTCATATTCCTTTTATATACTTTCAGTTAAAATAAAAATGAAAGAAAAAAGAGAAAAATTAGCTTGCATAAGACAATTAGCTTATAAGTGGCGGATGTCCTTAGTCTTTTCAGTTTGTCTATTTGATGCTATCATACAGTACAGTACTTATTTCAGCACACCTACGTTTTTGGTGTTCGGGCTGTAAATACTTTTTAAAAAGCGGAACAAACGGAAGGTTGTAATACATGATTTGAAAGCTTAACTACAAGGGAAGTTTTAAACTATATTTTACAACTTCTCGACTATAACAGAAGAGGGATTTAAATCTTTTTATCTTATTAAATTTCATGCAACGGTTAGAATTAATTTTAACTTTAAGTGGTACATTTTAATATTTACTTAATAATATTTAATATTTAAATGATCTACACCTAAATTATTTTAAGTCATTCTTGTTGGAAGAAATAGGCTATAATATGTAGATTCTGAAAATGACCTAAAACTTAACTATACATGCAAGCATAGACACAATATAGCAGTTTTACTTGCTCAAGTACCAATGTTTTAAACAAATCTTAAAATATTTATTAATCCCAGAGCATGATTAAATATGAACTATGTTCGTCACTTGTACTGAGTAGTGTATCACCAAAAAGTGTTTGGTGTAACACCAACACCAAGTGTAACACCTACCACCAGCCATCCTGTATGTTTTCTCAATATATTCTTGCAATGTTGTTAAAATGTGTCGAGTTAAATTTGGTCGAATTTTTTATACTATTTTTTAAATTTTTTATACTATTTTTTAAATTATATTTTAGTAAAGTGTCATAGAGAACAAAAAATTACTTATTAAATAAATTACACTAGTTATTTTATGATCAAAGATTTTTTAAATTTTAAAGACTTGTTGTTGTTTGATGATCAAAGATTTTCAATGTTTGAAAGTATTAAACCGATTTTGGAGGGTGGCGTTACAGAGTCCTTAAAAAGTCAGTTCAAAAGTAAATAAAATGATGTTAAAACAAAATCACCGGTAGTTATATCACGGTCGTCTTGTTCTCTTTGCCAATGACTAAATACGGCATCAGTTTTACTGTGCTGGCATGAGTGAATAACAAATATTAAGCAAATTACTTTTCATATACATTAAAACAAATTCGTAAATGTAAATGTACAATTTGCACTTTAGTACAAATTCAAATGTTTATGAGGGCTTCTTAGCACCACTCATGTTTTAAATATTATGTTAGCTGTGTTGCTTCCGGAAATAAGACGGCTATGATATTTTTTAGTACAGTTTTAAGGGATCTTGAAAATACGTAGGCCTATTTAAAATCCTTAAAAAAGGTTTTTATAATAATGATTTAAAGACATTTCAAACGGTATCCCACAAGATTCTGTCATGAGATATTACTTTTTGTGGTCTCAAAGTTATCTTTGTTCATAAAATTTAAATAGTTTTTATATTATTTTGAACGTATAATTGAACGTATAAGCGTTAGTATACTTTAAAATTATGATTGATATAATTTTGGCTTCTTTATCCGTTTTATTAGAGTAATGACTGTAGGTCAGATGTATGAGTGATGGGGTAAGGATTCTGTTTCTTCCTTTTGATTTAATGTTTGGAACTCTAAAAATAATCCGAATCGGAAAAATATAGATCAACTGATTTATACGGATTCATTTTCTTAACGTAAACGTTTACAAATTTGCTGCGGAAACTTTACTGAAAAAGACTTACGTTTTTTATTTCAATAGAATAACAGTTATATGTCACAGTGACTTGATAAGACTGTAATTGCCAATGTTAACATTGCAAATCAAGTTTACTTTGGGTAAATAAACACAACCCTCTATATATTTACACAAATACGCGGTCTGAAGGTAGATTGGTAGTTGAACAAATACGTACTTTGTACTTTATTATTTTAACGTTATGCTACAGTTTTGAATCTATTTGATGTTCAATTTTGATGTTTGTCATTAAATTTTCCCGGTTGCATTAGTCATATCGACTCGAAGTAAAAACAAGTAAAATAATAAATAAGTCTAGTAATTTAGAGTGAGTGGTTTGTGTTTAATGTACATATTACAATTGAAATAAATAAGCATGTCCAATATTAATTTATAAATTAATTTTATGTAATCCTAAGTTGTGAGTTTGAATTGACAGTTTTAAAGTAAATCAAATCTATTAAACTAAGGTTTTATTAAAATTCTTGTTTAATTTTATATCACCAATTATCACAATCTATGGTTTATTAAAACAGTGATATTATTAGTGATAATATTATTTAATTATGATTTTGTCCACTCCTTTACCAGTGATTGGAGTAAAACAGTAGTTAAACAGGAGTAATGGAAATTAATTGGTGAACGTACTTGATTGCTAAGGTTGGCATCTTTGCTATTGTCATTATAGTACAAATAGAGAAAAGTGTATGTTTTTGTTTATTACGTTTCAATTTAAAAAACTACTTTTACGATTTTCAATGATCTTTGAGCATGATCAGATTATAAAAAAAAACATGATTAAAGTGGAGTCTTATTTTAAAAAGAAAACAGGGGTTGAGAGAAATGCCACGCAATTTGAGTGAATAATTCGATTGTTAAACATTTAATGGTACTTAAAGTAATTTTGTTGGTTTTGTAACAATTTCCAATATTAAAATTTAAGTGAATAAATATTGACTGATTTTAAATATTAGATCACATTGTGAATGTAAAACACCATTTATTCTTATATTATTAAAATAATAATGATTGTGCAAATAAAATGTATTTTTGATCATTAAAACATTTTGTAAACTTCAAACTAAGGATTTTTTAAATGACTTATACCGTTAAAATTAATGCAAATAAAATAAATTATATTAGTTTAAAATTAAAATATTTGAATAAAGTGCATAACAGTATAATTCGACTTACAGTTTTCTTACAACAATAATTTTCACTTTACCGCCAGAACATCAGTAACATGAGATATTTTTCTGATTGATATAAATTTATTTTTGTTGTATTAAATAAATATTTACTTTAAACGTTTGGAAAGAGATACATAATTTTTAACGTTGTTGTTAAATAACATAACAAATGTATAAATACTCTACTAAATGGCTTACTAACACTTCCTCTTTGTTAACATAATGTAAGCTTTTTCTCAAAGGTTCAGAATTACAATCTTTCTTTGTTTTGACATGCACAGAATATCAAAATATTATGTCTTGTTTCACTGTTATCATTTTCGACTGTACTACTACCTCCGTTTAACTTTTTTTTCCTTTTGTGTTGCCTTGCACACATTCTACACGCATAAGTTATTCTAACGATGGAATTTAATTTAACATAAGCCAACCTCCAAACAAGAACGTTACTTTTGCCAAATTATAATAAGGGTATTTTATTTGACTAGATTAGTGTTTATTTATAAATAATTTGTAAATGTGTATTTTTATTATAATTATGTTTAGTTATTTAAAACAAGAACTTAAATTGTATAAATTTCTTATGCCATTTTATTCCTAAAAGTAAATAGTTTCATCTCTATTTATTTGAAGTCATCTTTGGAGGGCGAGTGTCTTGGCGGACAGTAAATTGCAGAAATTTTAAGCAATTTCTTCTTAGACTGTATGCTGACTGTTGTTACTTGCATCATTTCTTCTTCAACTGCAGGTTCCTCCCAATGTAGTATATTATCTTTTATCAGTACAGCTGATCCTCCTCTAGCTTTGTTGCTGGCCCACCGATCCCCAAAAATTGCCTGATTTGATTGATTTCTTTGTCGCCAAGGGCATAAACTGTAATTATATTTCTGTTGAAAGTAACCACGATTTGTCATCTGACCACACGCCAGTGATTTTAACAGTCAGTGAATCAATAATACAGAAACCAAATCTCCCAAGACTATGTACAAAGAAAACAAACTGGGACAAGTTTAGAGCAAAGTTGCAGATGTACTTGGACCCTGAAGTTCCACTTGAAACCAAGGAAGAGATTGATAGAGGGGTCGAACAATTCATTGCTGACATACAGCAGGCAGCAGAAGAAAGTACACCACCTCAAAGTCGAAACATTGGATTGGATACGAGTTACCCAATGGAGATCAGAGAGCTGGTTCTAGAAAAAAGACGCGCTCGAAGAAAGTGGCAGCAATCCAGATATCCAGACGATAAAGTTAGATTTAATCGACTCAGTAACCAACTGAAAAAACGTATCAAGGAAATTAAAAATGAAGCGTTGTGTAAATTTCTCAGCAATTTAACTGCTGATGAAAATACAGAATATTCACTTTGGAAGGCTGCTAAAAAAATAAAGAGGCCTAAAATTCAAAATCCACCATTAAAGATGGAGAATGGTTTGTGGGCCACAAACTCTATGCAGAAAGCGAATCTGTTTGCTAAATATCTAGCCGGTGTTTTTAGTCCCTTTCCAAAAAGTACAGATCAGGAAAATATCAGTTCTTTAGATAGAAATGACAAAAAAGACATCCAATTCGTGACCCTAAAAGAGCTTAAAAATATGATAAGGTGCAACATATCAGCAAAGAAATCACCAGGATATGATCTTATAACTGGTCAGATAATGAAAGAGCTCCCAGACATGGCTATCATAAGGCTTCAACATATGATAAATGCCTGCTTTAAGGTGAAATATGTACCTCGCCATTGGAAAATTGCGGAGGTAATACTAATATTAAAACCAGGAAAACCCTCTTCCGCTGTAACATCATACCGTCCGATATCATTACTACCAGTCATGTCTAAGATCTTCGAAAAGCTGCTTCTAAGAAGGCTTGAGCCGATCATTCGAGACAGACAGCTGATTCCTACACATCAGTTTGGGTTTAGACGTAGGCATTCTACTATAGATCAGATTCACCGTATTATCAACATAATCGAAAAAGCTCTTGAAGAGAAAAAAATATGTTCAGCTGTTTTTCTTGATGTTGCCCAGGCCTTTGATAAGGTTTGGCACGAGGGCCTTGAATATAAACTACACAGGGACCTACCAACTCAGTACTTTGAGTTATTACAATCGTATATTAAAGGAAGGTACTTTCGAGTTCGTCATGGCTGTGACTACTCAGAATTAAAGAGGATAACAGCAGGTGTACCGCAGGGTAGTGTCCTTGGACCTGTGCTCTATTTGTTGTATACGCGTGATATTCCAGATGTTGTTGATTCAATTGTTGCCACATTTGCTGATGACACTGCTATCCTTGCGGTTGATGCTTGTATTGAGAAGGCCACGAGTAGACTACAGGGTGCAATGGATAAGATAAGTACCTGGACAAAGTGCTGGCGAATTAAACTAAATGAGGCAAAATCAACGCACATAAACTTTACGAATAGGAAGATTACCACCCATCCATTGTTTATCAATGCTCAAGCTGTTCCTTACTCCAACAATGCCAAATACTTGGGGATGACCTTAGATACTAAGCTCAAATGGAAAGTCCATGTAAAGAAAAAAGTTGAAGAGCTTAGAATAAAATATAGAAAACTTTACTGGCTGCTTGGACGTAACTCTGGGCTTACAGTGCAGAATAAAATCTTAATATACAATCAAATATTGAAACCAGTATGGACATATGGCATACAACTATGGGGCTGCACAAAGCAGTCTAATATCAAAATAATTCAAAAATTCCAGAACAAGGTATTACGGGGAATAGTCAATGCCCCATGGTATATTAGAAATGGTGATTTACATCGCGACTTGAACATCAGACTTGTTGAGGAGGAAATCAAGAAATGTGCAATAAGTCACAATTTGCGCCTTCTCACTCATGAGAATTTAGAAATGAGAGCAGTGCTTGAAGTGGCCGATAATGTTCGCCGCCTCAAGAGGATTAAGCCTCACGAACTGCTTCAGTAATAATAAGGAAGTTATTATTGTAATGATTATCCTCTAATGTGATTTAGTATTTAAGAATGAATCATTGGTCGATTTTGTTTATAAATTGGTTATGAATAAATAAATTAAAAAAAAAAAAAAAAAAAATCTCTATTTATTAAAAAGCACGTACAAAATAGTTCAGAGTTAATCTACCAACTTCGTATTTTATCACAAAACAAATCAGATTAGAAAAATATATTACATTTGAAGGGTTTAAAACTTTATACTTTTACATTGAAGTAAATATTCTTTGTAGTTATAAATATAACATTATTATCTTCGTGCTTTTATTGCCGTACAATTGGGTTTATTTTATGTCATAAAGTGGCTGAGTGAAGCAAATAAAATATTCATTAAAATCTTTCTTTCGGAGATAAGAGCCTGTACTTTGTTTGTAACGTTACACTTAAAATTTGTTTTTGAGAACATATTTAAAGAAAATGGAAAGTTTTACGAAATAGTTACAATAACTCTATTTAGCTAAATAACTATTTGTTTCCGAATTGTTATAGATCGTGTTACTATTATTAAAAAGTTATTACTTTTTGTAATAGTTTAAATTAATCATATTATTTGTTTTAAGAACATTTAATTGAAAAGAAACTGAAAATGGCAATCTAGATACGTGTATTTTTCTTTCTTCCAACTAAAAGATCCATTAGATTATTCGCAATCTTTTATGAAAGATTTGGAATTCATCTCATGTTCCGCAGGATCGACTTTGGATACTTAATTAAGTTTCATTACACTCCCCAGTCTCATATTTATTACTCTACTACACATTTTAAAAGTAAATTAATTGATTTTATGATTACATAGCTGGTATCGAGTGTTTATTCAAATAACTGGTTTCGAAGATTTTCTTAGTTTGCCTTTTATGAAGCACAAAACTTATATCATTCAAAGATGTGCACACAACCTAAATCATGTGTGTATGTTGCCGTTAAGGCAGGTAAAATAAATGCAACATAATTTTAGGTTAGGCTTAGACAGATTTAACCATGGTTGAAACAACTTATTGAATATATTTACATTCATTGCAATAGCAACCGATTGAATAAAATTAAAAACACATAAAACAGTCGATTCATACGTCCAGCTTTTAGTACAATATAATATTTTAAGTTGGGCCTATACTGAACCAACACATGTTGCAACACACACAAACCAATAAAAACTTGCGTTAAGGAATTTAAAATAATAAAAAACTTCATTCTAATTAAAAATAAAAAAGACATATAGTAGGCCTATTAATTGATAATATACGGTAATTCATAGAGAATAACTTTTTGGTTAGGATTTTTATTAAGTGTACACCTGAGCCTTAATGGTTAAAGGTTGAAAGACTGGTTTTAAGTTTATTATAACTGTTGTTATAAAATTTACAAAATAATTTGATTTGAATGTTTAACATTATTTACCATCTTAGTTTTGAGGTTATTATTAATCCTACACCTTTATTATAAATAAAACATATCATTATGTTTTTAAAAGGGTACATAGTGGGTTGGAGTGCGGAGCACGCAGGGGTCTCCCCTAGTTATTTTTATTATACTTTCTAAGAAATAAAAGTTTTAAATTTAAATTGAATTACTAAAAAAATGTATTCAGCAATGGGCAAATAACAGAAAAAATTACTAGCAAAAACCCGTCAAACTACTAGGGTAGTAGTTTGACTATGACCATCAAGCAGTTAACGTTTAGAGCAAAGAACTAATCATTGTACTATATTAAAGATTCAGCTGGCAGTGACTTTGGTTTTTGTGTTTTGCTTTGAATGTACACAGGTTTGGTGTTTTGAACAGTTTAAATAGGAAAGGTAATAATATAATAGGTAAACTAGTTATAAATTTTGACTTTGTATTAAACAAATATACTAAACGATGGGCCCAAATCAATGTTGAGGGACGCTTCATTTCGAGATAATAGTGATAATACAGTACGGTATCTGCTTTATCGAAGAAGTAGAGGGTGATGTACTTTTCGATTTTAATTTGTATAAATCTTAATAAGGTGTGATTTTGTTTGGGTAAACCATTTTTTTTATCTTGAATAATCAATACTATATTCATGTTTTAGTTCTTCTCCGAATGGTAAATGCCACACAAACTGGAATCGACCGTACTGATCAACATAAGGATGAAACCTTGGAAGCTCTCTTGTGGTGACGTCCAATATGTCACCCCAGTCATCCATACAGCTGAACTGCATTCTTCCTCAAGACGAAACTCGTTCTTTTATACCTTTCACTATCGAACTAAGTTCTTAGATGGTAATGGACCGAATCATGTGTATTTACTTTAATGTATTCAATTCTAGTTCTTGTTTAGTACTATTGTTTTCTCACCGTCAGGCCAAAAATTTGTTTTATAGAACACATTCACAAAACAGAAATTTCTTAGATACCTTTGTTTGGAAATGTTCACATGAAATATATTTAAATTATTATAAAAATTGGAATAAGCAATTTAATAAAATCATATCAAGAGTAGGCCTATATCAAATTTTGTTCTAAAATATAAAAAACCAAGTTCAATTTAAAAGGTTTCTTAAAATTAGGAATCAAAATAAAATGTATATCATACACAAAACCCTCATCCAGCGATAAACCACAGATAATTATCTGTGGATAAACTAAAATGAAATTGACTTGAAAAGCTATTAACAATGGAATATATCTTATAATTACCATAAAGCGATAACAAAAATAAAAATTTAGATGAGATATTAACAATTTAACTAAATATAAGTAAATATACAAACAAGAGTAATATAGTAAATTAAATTAATCAATATAACTATGGTAAAAAAAAAAAAAAACACTAAAAGTTCATAGTGGTAGCTAAACACACTTAGTTTTGGAAAATTTTCAGACTTATTCATTTCTACTTACTATTTCGGCATATTTTTTGAGACATGTAAGATAATGTAAGTTATTCAACTAAACCAATTTCCTGAAAATCTGAATACGTTTTCAATTAATGCTTGGCCAACAAGTTTGAGAAAAAAGTCCTACCACACCAGTTAAGGTTTCAAAACAAGTTTAGCACAATTTTGTTAAAAGTTTATAATTAAATTCAACTTTAACTCTGTATTAAGTAGAACAGTATATGTAACCATGTGTGTGGCAAACGAATGAGTTGAAATAGTCAGTTGTGAAGTGTGTCCCAAAAAATATATAGGCCAAACAATAAGGAATATAAAGGTCAGGAGTAAAGAAAATGTTTCACATTTTAAATACAACCGGGCCGAGAAATCTGCCACAGCAAAGCATTGCCTAGATGAAAGTCATTTTTTAAAAGTAGAAAACACAGTCCATTTAAAGAACGTGATACTTATTTAAAAACGAAATACTCTCGACGCGTGGGAAACTTTATATATTAATAAAAATAAAAACATATTAGTAACTAATGAAATAGGTCCTATACAAAACTCCGTTTTAATACAAACTAATATGTGGTGATTTTTCTTACATTTTGTTATGTGCTTGTTTATTATTGGCTTGTATTATACATTTTTTAATACATTTTCTTGTTTTTTGAAATCAAGTCTTGATTAACTTTTATTAATTTAGCTTATAATTAGATTCACTATTGCTGTTTTATTATTGTTTTACATATCCCGTTGTCCTTATTTAATTCATTTAACCAGTGAATGCTAATTATGTGACATTGTTAGTGTTCTCCTCATTTTGTAATAATTGTATCATTATATTTCAAATTATTAGTATATACATATTATATAGTCATATAACTTCCCGCTACTAAATATTGATAAACTAGTAAGCCCCGTGAAAAGTCACAGGCAGATTAATCATCAGAAATACATAATTAAAAAAAACTATTAAAACAACAGTTTTTGTCTAGATCTACCTATAATGACGGTAATTTTTAACTCGGTAATTGTGTAAAATTATAAGGATTGTAAAACTGTGGGCCTATTTGTTAAAATTTTGTATTTATTTATATTCATTATTATATATCCAAATAAAGATAAACATATTATATTTTAATTGCCTTCTAACTTCATATTGATAGATCAAATGATTTAGAAGTTATTATGAAGAAATTAATAATGGAATATGTTTATATGTTATACGAAGATGTACGAATGTTTCCGAAGTTAAACGAATGGGTATCTCTTTTTTAAACTTGTATAAATGTATATATTGATAATAAAAGGTCATATTTATATTAACTTTATAAACTCAAAGCAAATCTCATAACGTATTATAGGCTACATTATTTCTTTAACTCATATTAAAAAAAAATCAACTTCGCAAGACTTATATTATTGAAGTTTTTGTACTGCTCTTGTATATTTTGTGATAAACTGTTAAAGATAAACACTAAGCAAAAGTTAATGACTTGGAAGTAACTAAAAAAGATCGTGGACATCATATTTCACTATATCTCTGCTACCGGTTTAATAAATGCACAATACTTACAAAGAAGTGTAAAAGTACATTTTATATTTTAAAAACTTGCAATTTTTGCGGATATTGGTTATTTATAACTCGTTCAAAAATGGGAACGACTCATGGTTGAAAACAAAAATTTATATTCTATAAATCCATCTTCTGTATACTGTGCCTTTATATTAGACCAGATCCTTGTACGTGGAAGTAGCATATGTCAATGTGATTAATGTGGAGAAGTAAAAACGAACAATTAGACCGACTGACAAAAGGACTTGGATAAAGATAGGGGTGATTTATCGCATTGATATTGGATAGTAATAATTACATTTTTCTAAATAACTTTGAAATCTAAAAATAGTTAAAAAAATTCAGATTGCTAAAATCTTTCTTCAGTAGTAATTATTTATCATTACCACAACCTCACGCCAGCAGTGAAATGAATTGCCTCACAGTTTCAAAATATTTTTCAATTTTTAATAATTGTTTTACAGCTTAATTTTAAGAAATTATTCAACCTCGTATTTACTGAAAATAAGGATTGACATAAAATATATTTCATTTGTCAGTATTTTTAACAAAATGTTTAAAAATGGTGGATATAGAAACAATTTTTTAAGTAGTTCTAAAATTCACCACTTACCGTAATTGTTATAATTTTCACTGAATTGTTATACTTTATTTAAGTGAATTCTGCAATTGAATTTATTAAAATCATCCAAATGAAAAATTGTATTGTTTGATAATTGTTATTGAACTCTATGATGACATTATAAGAATTCAGTTCTGAAGGACTTCTAAAAGTCTACTGTATAAGGTAAACTATATATTGTATATATATCAGCAATTCGTAAAAAGCGAATTAACTTTATAAACCTTCACGATATTATAAAGAACATAATACTTCTAAAAGTACAGTTGAAGTAGTTCTAAATTTCACCACTTACCTACCTTTATTGTTATAATTTTCACTTTAAGTACTGAAACCATTATTTTAGATTCATCATTTGGAAATTTACAGATGATAACCGATGTGCTTTGGAGGCACTTATGAGTTTAGTTTAAAATTTCTCATTTAATCAAATTTGAAAGACAATGCCAATGTTTAGCTTTAGTTTACTCATTCCATGTATGAGGATAATCCTATACTTTATTTTATTGAATTCTGCAACTAAATTTCTAAAATAATCTTCATTAAAAATTGTATCGTTTTAAAACGTTTTCAACAGTTCTTCTTTGTTATTGTTATAAATTTCAAGGTTGTTTGATCTGCTACCAAGTAAATAATGCACCTAAATCATATGAACCCAAGAAAAATGTGCGAGTGACATAAAACAAGTCCTTTTTGCGAAACCGAGAATGGTTCTAGAGCTCATTTTCATATCTAACTGACAGCACATCACTTCTTATAAAACGTAAATTGAAATTTATCTTCCTTATCTGTACTTTATTTAGGTAGAGTACGTCATTCGATAATTAAATATGATGAAAGTGCCTATTAAAATAATACTGTCCCTTTAACATAAACAAATACAAGTCCTACGGAGAAGTTTCAGGTCCCTTAATATTATCCGTTATCTAATTTCTTTATTTTGAACTTAGCTACGTTGTATTTTTTGAACTTTGTGACTATTGAACTAATTATAGAATAGTAGTGCAATAACACACAAAAACGGTCGTTGTCACTATCCGGATTCAGACCAAAGACAGCCCCTATTACACGACACCCCCTTACCAGCTGTAAATAATAAGTGTAAGATTGAGATGCAATTAATTTGTAAACAAATTGTACATTTAAATACAAAAATAGTAAAACTACTAGTCTAAGAAATTATGAAGTAAAAAAAGTATTTTTTAATTCCGGGATAGATCCTAGTGAAATCACTGATATTTTATTGTGTAATTTTAAGCAGTTTAAATTTAACCCTTTGAAAGGAACAGGCAATATCTCAATTCCTGCTGAAGCATGATGGCAGCTAAGGATTACAAATCAGGGGATTATAGAGTCAGGATTTAGCCCCGTGACTTTATCGAAATGGTTTAACGTGTTGTAGCCTTCAAGAAAGTTAAATCCGTAAATCAGATACCAATATGTCAGCTTATTTAATTTAGTTTAACTTAAAAAGATAAATATCGTTGTGAAATAAAATTTATTTTATTGGTTTATTATTTGCGTCCAACTGTTACCTTTTCCTTTTTTTATAATATCACTAGGGGAAATCCCTGCGTGCTCCGCACGCCAACCACGTTGGAACTTTCTATACACATAATCATGTTATGTTTTCTTTATAGTAAAGGAGTAGGATTAATAATAACCCCAAAGCTAAGACGGTAAGTAATGTTAAATGTTCAAATCAAACTATTTCGTATATTTTATAACAGCAGTTATAATAAAGGTTAAAAGAACCATCAGGTTTACACTTTAAAAAAACCTAACCTAAAAAGTAGAAATACAGTACAAAGTTTAAAATTAACTGTTAATGGAAATATTACAGCAAACAGCTATTACCATTTATTTTATTCAATTGGTTGCTATGGTAATAAATGTAAATATATATGTTGATTTATCAGTCTAGGCCTAACCTACGAATTTTTTCCGACTAAAATTACTAATATTGAAATAAAAAATGTTTTTATCGAAATGTTTTATTACAGTAAATTCATTTTACTTCAATACAAAATAATTCAGAGAAGTGTAAGTTTAACACGCACCCCATCCGTTCCGAACCACCAGCATATTATATAAAATATAAACAGTTATTGGTTACTAATACGACATCGTAAACCACGAACAGATACATAATTTGCCTAACTTACTTTATAGTGAAGTAAAACAGTATATCAAAGTAGCTGCCGTACTCAGCTTCTCTAAAGTTTTGATAAGGAATTCTTTCTTTCAATGAAATCATAGTTTAAGTATAGTAATACAATGCAAATGGAATCTAAAATGTTCAATTAATTGTTTTATGTATAAGTTATATCAATAGGCTACATTTTTCAACTTATTCTTTCAACTTACATTTTATGCTTCTTATTTTAGATTAATGTTTTCTTAATATTGTATTCACAAAATAATAAGTAACCAGCAATGTACATTTAGCCTGAAAAATTTCAAACTAATCTTTTTTTTTTACTTGCGCTATCTTGAACTTTTCACTAAATTTAAGAAACGTTACCTATCAAATAACAGAGCTATTGTTTCTGTAATCGATGGGTGAAAAGAAAAATAGTTTACTCTTTGAAAGAAATGATATCACCAACAACAATCCTGTGTATGTATTATATAGCTTTGTTTTATTTGTACTGATTGTTTTTGTTATTTACAGTGTGGAGGAATTACTAAAATCAAGTGTTGCAGAAATTATGTTTGTTCTTATCCCAAGGGACAATTATTAGGTGTAATAAACGGAAGATGTAAAAAATCTAACTAGTTGAACTAAAGAAATGGATAAATAAAAATATTTCTGATTATAAGGATATCATTTTTATTTCCTTCAATATGCCTCAACTTTGCTAAAAATATATTATTGTGGTTTAAATGTTACACATATAGTTTGTTTTATGTTTCTTTAATCCACTCAAGCCCACTCATAAAAATTTTTTAAAAAAAATTTCATACTCTATTTTCTTAAACTAGATAGCTTTTTAAATAAATTTAAATAATTATTTCAATTTTTTTTTAGAAATTACAAACAAAAATGTGTTGACTCCATATGACACGTTTTTTTCTTCTTCTGTTATCCAGCACTTTTCACTAAATTTAAGAAACGTTGAATGTTAAATAACAAAGCTATTGTTTCTGTAATCAACGGATGAAAATCAAAATAGTTAGCGCTTTTAAAGAAATTATATCACCAACAACAATTCCATGTATGTATTATGTAGTTTTGTTTTATTTGTAAAGATTTTTTGTTTTATTTACATTGTGGAAAATTTTCTAAAGTCCCGAGTTGCAGAAATTATTTTTGTTATTTTTGTTATTTTTTAAGAAATGCATAATACATAATATTTTTGATTATAAGGATATCATTTTAATGGCCTTCATTATGACTTAAATTTCCTGTAAATATATTATTGTTATTTACGTATTTTCACATATTGTTTATAGCCCAGTCGGTATAGGTTACAGCTACCAGTAATTTGCAATACGCTGATTTTTTTTATAAGTACCTTAAAGTATATAGATTAACATAAAAAAAAGTTTACCAGTCTATCGATTTCCCAAAGTCGAAAAAAATCGATTATATTTTTTTTTCGATTATCCTTAATATTTCGAGCTGGGATAAAGATAGAGAAAAATAAAAATACCACCGTGTAGGGTAGGAATTTTTCAACAAAAAAGGTCATATTCATTTATTTCGTCGGAGCAATGGTTTGTCTGGAAAAAATCGACAATGCAAGTATGTATTTTGCAGCAGGGGAAATATATAGCTTCGATAACAAGCTGAGACTCAGCATAAATGTTTAAAATTTATATTTTAACTCCTATTTCAAGTTTCAATTCGATGTATTAAAATTTGGCTAATTTAGAATGAGCCTACGCTTCATATATGAATAAGATGTCCCCTTTTAGTGATTTCCCCTGCTGCAAAATACATACTTGCATTGTCGATTTTTTCCAGACAAACCATTGCTCCGACGAAATAAATGAATAAACAATTTTTTGTTGAAAAATTCCTCCCCTACACGATGGTATTTTTTATTTTTATCTATCTTCATCCCAGCTCGAAATATTAAGGATAATCGAAAAAAAAATGATAATCGATTTTTTTTTCGACTTTGGGAAATCGATAGACTGGTAAACGTTTTTTAATGTTAATCTACATACTTTAATGTACTTATAAAAAAAATCATGCGTATTGTAAATTACTGGAACTTTTGGTCTAAATTGACCCCTACCGTCTGGCCTATTAATTTATGTTTCCTTAACCCTTTCCAGTCCACTCATCCAAAAACCATTAAAACGAAATTTCATACTATATTTTCTTGAACTAGACATCTTTGGAAATAAATTTTAATAATTTCAAAAATTTTTAGAAGTTACAAAAAAAAACTAAAAATTGTTTGACTCCATATGGCGTCTATGGGCTATATAGGTGATAAAAACTCCCAATAGGGTTTCATATTTTTTCTATGCATTATATATAAATTGAGTAAACAAAATACGTTTTGTTTTAAGAGTTTAGTGATAAAATGTAATTGCAAAGTACTAATTTTACCAAAATAATGCTGAAAATTTAAAATATATTAAATGTTTTACGAACTTATAACTTTTTGTGTGGTAAGAAGTTTTTAAAAGTTATGATAATTTATCTGTAAGGTAACTTAGGGCAACTATTTTTATTTCTTAATCAAGTTTGTTTTGATTTTATTTTACCTGCTATCCAGGGTTGTCTTCCTCAACTTTTACTAGAGTAAAAACTTAATCAATTCCTTAGATATTTTTATAAAACAAAAGTTTGTTATAGTTTTACTTACTTTAATTTGACCCACATACGCAAAATATCCTGAGAAATGCAGCATGGAAATCTGGCTCAATTAAAAACCTTAAAATATCTTAATTTGTTGCTTCATCGTAAGTATTTTGCCTGTAGTTTCTGGGCCTGAAAAGGACTCACTTCGTTATTCACTGAATACTGTCCCCTAGAAAACGATACAGTTCTTTGCATTTTGTTATTTGGGCACACCTCAGTGTTAATACTGTTTGCTAATTAAAACAATGTTAAAATGCTGTCATTATGAAAAAGGTGCGAACCTAATAGGGTTTGTAATAAAAAAAATTAAAGTAATATTTGAAGATTTTAAGTAAAAAGTAATTTTTATTCACTCGAAATAATCAATTAGTAAAATTAAAGCTAACTGTATATTCTTCCGAACAATGGATTTTACTTTAAGAAAGTAAAAACAATTGCTTTCCTTCATTCATATTTCTTATTGTTTTTATACTGCATATTTGTAATGCAGTTTCGGGTATATTGACTGAAACCTACAAGTACAGTTTCTACTATAAATACCTTAACTATTATGTTGTCAGCAGTCTGTTGTAGACATAGCTACTGCGCAGTATCATCGAACACTATCGGGCTCATCTGAATAATCACTAACACATTAAATAACCATTCTACTATCTGTCGCAGAATAAGACTTACCTAAATAATGTGGCCACAAACATTTATATTTATATTTAAGAAAAGTTGTACACTGATTTTGTTAAGTGTAATGTGTTAAGTATGTAAGTTAGTGTTAGTATTTAGCCGACGGTTTTCGGTAATCAGGGCTGTATCTATGTCTACATGGATAGACTGATGACAACCTTCAAGGTATCTATGGCAAATTGAATAAACAGTTCAAAGCAACACGATACAATATACCAGTTTCTCCCAAACCATGAAGTGGCGGTATGGCTTAATCAATAAACGCGTCACTTAGCTTAGTACCATAACTCTACAAAGTTTGAGCCATGGGTTTTCGTGGCGATTCTGTGGGCCAAGCTAATCTCTATGTTCATTAGTTTAACCAGTATAAAGTAAACATGTTTGGAAACAATACATCATCTTGTTTTTTTGTGTAGTCTGAATGATGATTGTGTCAATAATATAATATATACACACATGTCACCTCCTTAAATAAAAGAGGCAGCATAATATTCTTTTTGCTCATCTGTATCCACCTTGAGGTTCTTCTGTACCCAGAGGAAAACTCCGAGTGTACATTTTGATTTAAATAGAATTAGTCCTAGTACAGTCAGTGACAGGGGGGAGGGGGAAAGTGGGTAGACGGATAGTGCTGGACTGAAAACATAATTATCTGCGTCTCCTAATCGCTTTCTACTCTGAGCACCTTACAATACACGAATGCACGAGTCGGCTTTTGTAGGTTGGCTAGTATCGCCACTCCCGGCTTGACATCGTTAAAACATTCATTGGTAAACTCATGTTCTGGTTCTATTTATAAATTAACAATCAGGAAATTAACTTTCAATTTTTTTTATGCATGACCTTCAAATATTAAAATTATTGTTTGAAACCCACCAAAAGTGCAATAAAATAATCAATGTTTAACGAATGACACATTTTTTTTAAGAAGTTGCTGTTGATTTCTTTCTATTATAGAGATATATTTGTACCAATTGTATGTTGTAGCTGTTTTCCGCATTGGGAAGAAGACTCTAAACACGTTCTCAAAGAAATGTAAATATTTAATGATTTTTAACAAAATTTTTAAATTAAAGATTAAAATTCTAAAAAAGGTTTTTAATAACCGAAACATAATACAAACAGAAAAGAGATGTTTGGATAGTTTAAAGAGATCTTTTTATTTGTGAATTAACTGAACATATTTTGGTTACAGTCAAGTTACTTTAATTTTTTTAATTTTAATAATTTGAAGTACGTTCTATCTCACGAGATTCAATAATTGCAGCACTATACGGAAATTCACTTGTTTATATTCTCTTTAAGTTCCTTAACAAAATTTACACTTGTATCTTAAATATGCCAAAAATTATTTCTTTTATTTATAAGTTATATTTATACAATATATTCAACATATTCTTTCAACTTATATTTTATCCAAATTATTTTAGATTATATTTTCTTAATATTGTATTCACAAAATACTGAGTAACTAGCCATGTACATTTAGCTTGGAAGATTTCAAAGTACTGTTTTATTTTTATTTTTTTTATTTTATCAAACATGACTCAAAGACAGAAAGAGCAATTAAAATTCTGTAAGAAGACTAACTACTAAATTTATTCGTTAGCATATTTTTTGGAGAAATTCGATACAGAGGCTATCGATAAAAAAACTTCTTGTGGAGGGCAGGAGATGCATAGACCTCAATGTCTTTCCACCTCTCCTCTTGGTATGACAATGAATCACTCAACTTGAGAAATGGAAAATACCATACTAAGTTGTTACACTAAACTAGTAGCTGCGTAGCTCAAACTAGAATTTGCTTTTTCTAATGACGACAGCAATATTGGCTAGGCCTGATACATTGGCTAGTTCATGTGAGTAGAGATGGCCTCACTTGAGCACCGGAAGTGACCGCCTGAAGTGAGAGATAATGTTGATGACCACAATAATTAACCACTACCGCAGATTTGGTTAAACACAACCACGGAGACCACAGATTGAATATTATTTTATTTTAATATTTAATTTCAGCAGTAAAAATGTCTTGTTCTCGCCGAGATTCAAACCGGCGGAGTTTATCGCCATAGTCCGCGCCTTAGCCGGTTGGGCTACGGACGCATTGTTAGTTCAGTATATTTGAGTCGGGGATATAAACGTCATAGGCCTAACCCGTTAACGAACAAATACGTTATATGACTGTTATAGTGTATAGGAAACAGTAGCGGCTGGTTGTCAAAAAAACTGGAGGTTGCATTACAGTAGGTGAGATATCATCCTGAAAAAATGGACAGTAATTCAGACGAAATATAATAGAAATTGTTTTTTTATCTATGTAACTTACCGCCTTTCCTTCTACTGTACAAATTTGTCAATCATTTTTTGATTAAAATCCGGAATACTCATCACCAAATCTTTTTCAATAGAGAGCAATGCCAGATCCGATTGTCGTTCCTCAGTCATAGTGTTGCGTAGAAATGTTTTTATCCTCTTCAGTGTTGAAAAACATCTTACAGCTTTTGCTGTCGTCATTGGGATTGCTATTATTATTTTTAATAATCTGAAAGTTTCTTTTAAATTATAAGCAACAATAAACGAGTATAAACCCTGCCATATTCCTAAATTCTTCTGCACCTTATATTGTTGACAGTTCGTATTTCAACTTTTTCAAATTTTATACAGGACATGCAGAACAAACAGTGTTTAAATCTTTTTCAGAGAAGGCAATATTAAACCGAAAAAAAAAATTTCAGCAGAAACAACGCACCGTTCACGTTGACACTGTTCTGTTCACTGTTTAGGATTCGAGTTTCGTGAAGTTTGGATATATCCAGGAATACTCGGGCAGTATAAGTTGTCTGCTATTAATAGTGCACCACTAGTCACAGTAATCCAGACGTCATTCAATCTATCCCTACCACAAATGGAAATTACGAAAAACTTCCAAAATCGTGTATGAATTTAAAATAAGGCAACCTAAGTAGTCCGTAGTTCCCCTTCCTTCAACATTTCGCAAAAAAACTAAATTGATACCATTACAATATAGTGTACATCATGTGATATAACATATATTGTCTTAAGTCACGCGATCCTTTGTACCAATCAGAGATAGGGTATTAAAAATGTATAAAGTGTTAAATCAGTGTTCCCCGTTTATAACTCGCTATTTACAGACACCATTTTTTTGCAAGTTACCTAACCTGATCTAACCTGTAATGTCTTTAGTCAGTTATAGTGAATAAGAAAATTATGTGAAGGCAAAGCTTTCTTGATGAAGTAATTTGTGTTGACGTTAATATAATGTAGAATAAATTATATAACTATAAATATAACTGTTATAGTGTATAAGAAAATTATTTAATCTGAACTTGACGGAACCTATCCGAATGAACTCTAGTAATATAATGTAAACCTAATCTGGGCAATAGGTCAACCAAATTTGTCTATGGTAGGTAGTATAAATGTTGTGCGGATTGCATAATAATACAGTGTGAACTAAATCGTAAACTGAACTTAACCGAGATTAACCAATCTGTAAACCAAAATAGTTAAATTTAGTCTAACCTAACCGGTGTGACGTAACCCATGCTTGGGTTTAAACTAAGTTGCATTGAAGGTAAATTAGGCATATGGGGCAAGCCCATTCCCCCAGAACCAACCCGAAAGCCCCAAAATGTTTATAGTGTATTGTAAAAACATATAACTCGGTGTTCCCCGATAAAAAACAGAGAGGCAGTATATAGTCACGTGACCAGATAGGCGCATGCCCCTCCCCCCGTACCTAACCGATCTTTTAAAATTGTTATAGTGTGTATCGTATAACGCGGTGTTCCCCGTTAAAAACATAGAAATATCAAACTAATCCATAGTCACGTGACCAAATAGAAAGCAGGATTTAATGACGTGACTACCTAGAAATTTATATAGTGTTAAAGCAGTGTTCCCGTTTAGTACAAAGAGCTACTTAAACCTCTCGGTCACTCAGCTTCTCGATGAGATTCACTTTTAATCATTCGATTACATACAAAAATAATGGAGTTTCGGTCCAAGTTCAGACCTGCGCAAACGAATCTTTGTTCGAAAAAGATAAAATTTAGTGACATTATAATTAAACATATAATAATCTA
>JAGFPH010002720.1:87063-111672 GCA_018207615.1 Philaenus spumarius | reverse complement strand
AATACTAGCTGAATAGCCTTGCTTCGCGACTGTTATATTTATAATGGGATAACGTTTATATTTTAACTGAAATTATTTTAATATAGCTACAATTGATAGCCTTTGTTTTGGAGTCCAGTGTGAACTATGTAAGCAATTTTAACATTTTACGGGCATACATTGATGGGCAATTATAAGATACTAGCTGAATACTCGTGATTCGCCTCGGTTATCTTTTTTTTGTATCACTTTGTTACAAAATTATAATATTTTTTTTCTAATTTCCTTTCATCTGTTATTTAACGAAAGTGAATAATATACCTATTCCATTTATTTTTAATTAGTTTGGTATATATTGTTCACTGGCTGCCCGTGAATAATCGTCTTCGTTACGGTATGTAGGCTGAACGAATAAAAAATAAAGAATTCAGAGTGAAGAGCGTCTTTTTTCAATTTTAAATTTACAGAATGGAAAATAACAGTCATTGCAGATCGCCCAGATACGTCTTTAATATGAGAATGCAAACATCAGGGTAATTTGATCAGTCTAGCTTTAAGGAAAGATTATCACTTAATATTTATTGTTTTTAGTTTTTGTTATCACATTTACACATCTTAACAGCACGTAATAAAATGTAAAACTGGTTTATTTTTTATATGTATCTTGTAATATCAGCACGAAATATCAGTTCTCTAGCTTAAGGAAAGTATACAAATTTATATTTATTGCTTTTAGGAGTTGTTATCATATTTTAACACCTTAGCAGCACGTAAAAAAATTTAAAACTGAGCCTATAGATGGTTTCCTAATTTTTTATAGAGATTATAGTCTAATTTATTTATATTTTTGAATTTTTAGTTTAATTTTTTTATTAAATTTTTTGATTGATTCTGTGTTGTCCTGTATTGTAATATCTCTGTGAAAAACAAATAAATTTATAGCCGTAATTTCCTTACTGCATTGCACCATGTTTATATTATAAAAGTATTTTTTTCTAAACTAAATTTGGAAATCCCTTATTAGGTAGGTCAGAGATTTTCTTTATTTGTTCAATTTAGGTAATTTAATCACTATAGTGTTTCATATGATTTTATTAGAATGGAAACACTGTTAGTTTAGTTATAGTTTGGCTATTGTAGCTTGTGCATCACTGAAGATGGCGACTTTGTCGTAGAATCGCGTTTGAATTTGAAAGTAGGCCTATTAGTTGTGAGATTTTGTGATCAAAGATTATTCTATCAAGTATATCTTCTCACAAGTCAAGCTCAATATTTATTTATTACACTATTTTGTCGGCTATCTAGTGCTTGTTTGATTAATAATAGCAATAATGCATACAATCAAGAATTAATATTTAATTTAAATAGATTAACTAGTTTATATTGAATATCCTTTAAGTTATACATCTTGTAGTAAATGATCTACTTACTTGTGTACGTTCTACTGTGCCTTCAGTTATACTGTAGTTTAAAGTTAATAAGCTAAACATGCAACAAATACATTATAAATAAATATTGTTTTGCTTGTTTTAGGCATGCAATGAAAACTAAAAAAAGTGAAAGGTATGATTATATCTCCAGCAAAGTTCAATAATTTAATTGCTACTAACTACGAACTCACTGCCATACACTACTAGGATTGGTTTTATGGGAAACATCAATATTTGTCTTCGAAACGGGGTAAGAACCATCCCTACACTAGCTTTCTTCTAAAAAAACCTATGTCTAAATATTTTAAAAAGTGGAAAGTAAACAAAGTAAATATATTCTAAAACACTTCCAAATAGTTTACAAGATAAGTTTTGTTTGTGTCAGACCTTAAATAAAAAATACAACTAAACTATTTCAACACATCCCGCACCACATAATTAATTACAGAGTTAATCATAAATAATTCATATTTTTATTAATCACTTTATTATTTTCAATGCCAAATCCAATAAAAAAGTCACAACGCATATTCTTTTCTTATGCTTTCAAGGTAAGATCAATGGCGAATGCAATATAACCCAAATTAATACAAATGTTTTATAAATTTAAGTTTGTAGTGAGTATTGAACCCTAAACATAAGACCCAACCTAAAAATGTTTAATGTTATTATTTTAACTAAGTTTATTCCAGTGAATATTTTAGTGTATGGGTTAATTATTTATTGTTGTTACTTATAATATGATGTATCGTAAATAATTAATTCGTAAATAATTTATAAAAGTGGATCCTCTAATTTTGTTTTCAGAATTGGACTACTTTTATAAGTTATATGTAATGATGTCAAAGTGACAACTAGGGTTCATTTAAACAGTTATTAAAGTATATGCAATTATAAAATCTAACCGCAAGATATTCCAAACTATATATTGTGATTGGCATTGAATTAAAGTGACTATAAAATTATTTATAACAGGCTACAAAAACCTTTTTGTTCATTAAGCATTAAAATATACATTTGAAAGTTAAAAATTCTGTTTATTTTCTGATTATGACCTAACTTTGAGTCAATAGGTCTCATTAATGAACAATCAATAAGTATTGGTGTAAGGCATACACAATATTAAAAAGTTAATTCAAACTTATCTATTCAGTTAGCTTACACTAATTGTAGGTGATTGAACAACAGTGTAGCATTAGCAACAGTGCTTTTAAGGTTTATGTGCAAAAACCTTAAACCGACATCTGATCTTTAAAAACATCTGATCCTTTTAAATAACTGATCACAATGTTCTGTTCACAGATACAAGTAAATGCAATATAAACTACTTACATGCACGTTGTTCATTACAAGAAACAAATCTTTCAAATGAAAGTTAGAAAACCTAGATTCAAAATGGTGACGTTTTACCTGTTCCTGAAGGTATTTACTCGACGTTAATTGTTCGCCAAGATTATTCCTTCACATCTTGATTATTTTAGGATATTTATTATCGGAGTATTGATGCTGAGTGAGTTCTGTCTAGCATTGAGTGCGAGTAGAGTAGTAAGGACAAAGTACGGTGACATCTCAGGAGTAATAGTGACGCCGGATAACCGGTATCTGGACTCGGTAGAAGTGTTTAAGGGGATACCTTACGCATCACCTCCTGTGGGAAACCTCAGGTTAATGCCGCCCGTTAATGGAGCACTATGGTCCGGATTAAAGATAGCGGATAAGTTCGGACCTGTGTGTCCTCAGAGGTTACCTGAGATCAGGAATAAAACCTTGGCGTTGAAGATAATGCCACGAGGTAGGATACAGTACTTGAAGAGGTTGTTACCATATCTGCAGAATCAGAGTGAAGACTGTTTATATCTCAACGTTTATGCGCCCGTACAAGGTGAGTGTTGATTATATTTTGGTGTAAAAATGAAATTCTAAACACACAAGTTGAAAGTATGGAATTACTCGTTAATGCGCATGCGTTCGTTGCGGATGGTTATACTGGTGGTTATGATTATATACGTTATACTTCTACCACACAAATTTAATATATAATTTGTTCTTAATAATTTCAAACTTAATGATAATGTTATTTCAACGAATTCCAACTAGTCTAGGAAAAGAAGAAAGAAAATAATTCTAATCGTTAAGAAAGAAAGTACATTATTCATATCTAACACGTGATATAATTTTGTTTAAACTGTCAACATGTTAAAATCAACAACCTAAAACCATAAAACCGTCACAAAATGCAGTTACACAGTAATAGTGTGTTAATACCGGCTGTTAAAAATGTGTTGTCTACGTCAAACGAATTATGAAATTCTGATAATGGAGCAGACTACCAAATTTAAATAAAAGTAATGTGAAACATTTATATGAAAGGGTCTTTATTATATTCAATTAGTAAACTATTATAATAAAAACAGATTTATTAGCGATCCAATGTAAAAAATATGTTTCTTTTAAAAGATAGTTACTATTGATTCATTCTTTATATGAATACACTAGCTGGCCCGATCCGGCTTTGAACGGATAGACAAATCAAAGTTAAATATGGGGATTTTTAGTAACTTTGACCCTCAAAGCCCCCTAAAATTTCAAATTTTTGAAAACCTTTCTTAGCGAGCACTTAGGGTCCTAGAGGAATCTACTTACCAAATTTCATTCCATTTCGTTCGGTGGTTTTTGAGATTTCATGATGAGTGAGTCAGTGAGTGGTATTTGGATTTTATATATGTAGATTTTCTGTTTGGGCCATTTTTTAAATATTCAAACAATCACAAGTTACTCTTTACATTATAAACTATTAAACAGCTTTACAAAGTTGTCGAAAACTTAATTATGTTTAAGTAACTTCAAACATCAATCTTTTATACAGTTCATCATTAATTAATTAAATTTACTGGCAACAGTTAAATTACTTTACTTTAAGTCTTGTTAAATACCCACCAGACGAAAAAAGCACTACAGAAGCTATTCGAAGAATTTGTATCATTGGGTTATTTTCAATTATGAAATATACTCTATAAAGTAGCAAAACTTACTCTATGGTTAATGAGACTTATATCAAGGAATAACTTCGCAACAAATACTGTTTCTATTTGCCTTTTCTATTTACAGGGTATACTAATAAAACTAAGACGCAAACATACATAGCGTTGAAAACGTATTTACAAAAATATTTTTAAATGGAATCATACTAGAAATTTCTGAATTGTGCGAATTTTTTACACCTTATACATTTGAATCTAAAATGTGTAAAGCTCCGTAGATATCTCAGGTCTAAACTAACCCATAGTTATCTATACATATGATTCATATTAATATCATACTATACCAAATAAACATAAAGATATAGGTAAAGGTACTATTAAATAAAATAATTAGTATTAGAAATAATAATTAGGAAAAGATATTTTCAATACCATCCATAAATGAAGTAAGCATAGTCATGTCCATTCATTTTATAACTCATATGATATGAAGTTTTAATAAGAAAATAATTTCCTTAGTAAATAAAACTCCTGAAAACAATGGCAAAGAAAGGAATGACGTACATAGCCATCATTAAACTGATAGTTTAAAATCATGACAGTTATAGCTTCTACATTTATGACTTATTTCAGACTACCAAAATCTTAGTAATGTATTCATCATTTCGAATTGGTGTGTGACTCAAGTGGTATTAGACTTTATTTTAAAATACATCGTTTTAATTGAAATAATATTAATTATTAAAGTAATACGATTTCCTGACTGGAAAATAATGTAGATTCCTAAATATAATATCATTATTGTACGGCGTCTTTAAACTAAATTTTACTAAAAAATTAATGCTAGCAAAGTAGCTAACTATTTCATCTCAGTGATTCAATTTGTATTCAATATGAAGTATTTTTAAATTAAATAAGTACATATCATAATCATATTAAACAGTTTCTATACACCTACATCTATTACTTAAAATTGATAACTTATCCCGCAGTTAATATTTACTTAATTTAAATATCTTTGAAACTATAAGTCTAATCTTGTAAGGCTATTTATTATTTATTGTTACTATTTATTTATTTACTTTTGCTAATTGTTTTCAAACATCAAAAGTTACTCCTTACATATAGACTTTAAACAGCTTTTCTAAGTTGTCGAAACTTTAAATGACTTTACTTAAGTTCAAATGTCAGTTTTTTAAATTAATAGCAGTTTAATGACTTTAATTTCATTTTTATAATAGTCCCTAAGTAGGACGTAATGGCTTTAGTAGCTGTTTAGAAAAAAAAACTATTTTGTTAACTGCGTGATTTCCAATTTAAAAAAATACCTGGAATTACCTAATCAGGTAATTGGAACTGTATTGTCTAAAAAGCACTAATTTCAAAGTGTGTCTATTTCTTTACATTTCTGTGAAAGTAGAGGTAGCTCAGTTTGTAGACTGGTATTTCAATATGTATATTTTTTCTTGCAAAGTGTTGGTACAATTTTTGTATTTGTTTGTTACAAGTTTAGTTTGACGGAGTTAAACGATATTATTTAACACACTTCCTGTTTCCCTATTCAGCATTCTTTTACAAATATTATGTAAATCGATAAAGTCGTTCCTTTATCGATATGAGGTAGACAACGAAGGTTTATTTTTACATTTTGGATGGAACCATAAAAGCGATGAGGTGAATATCACTCCAGCTATCTTGTTAATATACTTTGTCAAATTGTAAGCTGTCACAATATCACAACCCAACTGTCTCACTTTACGAACCTAAAGTTTACAGCCACGTCATGAAAATATCACGATTGGAATGGAAGACAATACGACTTGCTCGAGACGACAGACTAATACTGAAATATTCTTTGGGTTGAGGTAAATTTAATCAAACTATACCACTAACTTTCTCAGAATGAATTGCACTATAACTGAAGATATATTAAACTATTTTACAAACCGAAAAAGTTTCTGGAAAAGAAACATGCTATCAACAAATTGTTACCATCTTTAAAACAGTGTGCATGGACCATGTAGTCCATGCATGAAATGAAAATAAACATAATACAACTAATCACCACCGTACGGTAGAAAAACAAATTTAAAACAGCGTATTTAAAAAACAAAATTTCTAATATTTGAAATATATACGATATATATGATTTAGAAGTCGCCCACTTCCTTAAACGAAAACGACAAAAAGCGTCAGTTATCTCCTAATATTTGTTTTCTAAACGTAATTACCGAAGAGTTTACTTTGATACAGAAATACTTATAAAACTATTTCATTTTATAGATCACACCTTCAATACATTTGAATGCTCATATCACACGACAAAAGCGAAAAAACAAGTTAAATGATGTTTTCAATTTTAATATAAAATATTTAATAAATGTTCCGAAATTCGGAGCAGCAGGAAATTCAAAACTATTATTTCTTTTTATTGCATAGGAAAATTATTCATAAAGTTATATATAAATATGTCATAAAATGTTATTTTTATAATGCATTCTAAGAAATAAAAGTTTTAAGTTTAATTTGAATTACTAATAAAATGTTACTCAGCAATGGGCAAATAACAGAACAAATTACTAGCAAAAACCAGTCCAACTACTAGAAATTTGCCAATGCCCAACAAACAGTTAAAGTATAAAATAATGATCTAAAAAACATTGTCTTAAATAATTAAAGATTCAGCTGGCAGTGACTTCGGTTTTTGTATTTTGCTTTGAATGAACACAGGTTAAGTATAAGGGACAGTTTAAATAGAAAAGAATCTATGTCTTTTTCTTAATTTAATGGCTAAACTAGTTATACATTTTGAATTTGTATAAAACAAATATACTAAATGGATTTTAAAGATAGACCCAAATCTATGTTGAAGGACTCTTTATTACGAGATAATTGTGATATCTGTTTATCAAACAAGTAGAGATGGTGTTGTACTTTTCGATTTTAATTTCGATAAAGCTGTGATGTTGTTTGGATGAACCGTTTTTTTTCTTGAACTTTCCATACGATATTTATCTTTTGTTCTACTCCAAATGGTAAAAAATACAATTTTTATATACAATTTGATAACGGATCTAATTTTATTTCATGTTTAAAGTATACTTGTAGTCACAAGTATATACGTAAAAATTACCAAAACAACTTTAGTTTCTTCAGTTATTGTTTACAGATTTCACTTTTCTAAAATTCTAGCAACAATATTGTAAATGAATACACCGACTGGAATCGACCGTACAACACCCGATCAACATAAGGGACGAAACCCTGGAAGCTCTCAGTGACGCCCAATAGGCCTATGTCGCCCAAGTCATCCATACAGCTGAAATGCAATATTCCTCAAGGCGAAACTCTTTCTTTTATGTCTTTGATTATCAAACTAAGTTCGGAGATTTACCTCAAATAATGGACCTAATATACGGCAAGTATACTTATTTTAGTTTAATATTCGGAGTTATTATTGTATACTGTTGTTTTCTCATCGTTTGGCCAACAGTCAGTTTTATAGAACGCATTAAAACAACATAGACATTTCACAGACACCCTTGTTTGAAAATTTACAGACGAAATATATTTAAATTATTATAAAAATCAGTACAAGCAACTTAATAAGATCACGTCAAGGGCATATTTTAAAAGTACACAGAATTAAAAGTTGTTTCAAAAGAATAAAAATTTAAATTTAAACAGGTATACTCAAAGAATTATAACTGGAATATTGTTTACTAACCTATTCTTTAGAATTATTCAATATCATTCTTATGTGTAAACAAAATTTTATGTATAGTACCGTTGGTATTCTAGTATACAAATTAATAATTTCAAATGACTAAGTTAAAAAAATCATTAAAAAATGGCAAAATTGCCATCTTATCATAGCAACTTACTTATGAGACAATTTGTACATAAATTTATGTTCTTAAATTTGATCTCATGAGTATAATTATTTGAGAAGATTTCCTATTCATTTTCGTTTTAATTTTCTTATATTTTGATATGTATTATTTCTATTAAACTAATCACAATAGTAAGAACACAATAATAGATAATTTTACAGCATTGTGGAAAATTTTCAGACCTATTCATTCCCACTTACTACTTCGGCATATTTTTAACGACATGTAAGCCAATGTAAGTTATTAAAGCAAACCAATTTACTCAAAATATAAACATGTTTTCAATTCTGCTTGACCAATATTTTTGAGAAAAATACCTAAAACACCAGTTAAGGTTTAAAACAAGTTTAGTTCATTTTTGGTAAAACTTAATCTTTAAAATCAACTTTACTCTGTATTAAATTGTACACCGGATCTAACCGTATCTGTGGAAAATGAATGATTTTAAATACTTAAGTTAATTTTTAATAGTAAAAGGGGTTATACAAAATTAAAAAAACAAAAACATTTTCACTTTCTACCAACTTAAAATATTTCGAGAAATTACCAAAGAGTAAATATAATCGTGTCTACCTTGAGGATCCCTTTAAATTAATATCCTACTTGACACTCATTGCCTTTTACAATTATTAAAACATGCGATTTTTCATTTTCCCGTAATTGAAAACTTGTCGAATGATGGGAAATTTTGTAGAAATTGCTTGAGTTAGATATAACTTGGAAGGGTTTATCATTAGATACGTTTAGTACAGTATTGACTACTGAGAGTACAACCATTCAGGGATGTATATTTTGTTTAATGTTGTACGTTTACTATCACCACTTTTAAAAGAGTCCTAGTGAGTTACAATATTTTCATCAACATGTTTACATTTAATCATATTTTAAAATAATAAATTACCCACACTAAGTTAACTTTTGGAATTTCTTCAACATCTCACCAACCTGAAACAAAAACTCCATATATTCTTTTGGTGAATATTAATGAGGTTTTTTTTTAAATTTCTTTGCTCAATAGACATACAGCTAGGGTGGTCTATTATAGTTTTTATGTTTGATATAATGTTAACAATTTCCCCGTATAATTTCAGAGACAAGGTTGTGTGCACGAAGAGGAACTGTTTTATGTATTTGGAGTTCCTCTGGTCGGAGGGATGATAAATTTTACACTGAACTATACTCAATACGAAATACTCCTCTCTGAAGTTACAATGATTTACTGAAGCAACTTTGCCAGAAATGGGTGAGAAATGAGTTAAAATTTAGAACAAAGCACTGGATATAAGCCATTCTGCTCCCCTCTACTTTTACGTGCAAAACAAAACCTTGCGTTTTCTTAGCGATGTATAGAATGTTTAATTGTATTTTTAATATATATTTTATCGCAATACATTTTGCATAACTGTCATTAAAATATATTAAAATTTTTAAATCAAATCAAACAGCAAAAATCAGTTAGATAACCAGGCTTCACAGGTAATTAAATTATTTCATTTGGATAAGTAGTTTTATAGTTACACTAGGGGAGACCCCTGCGTGCTCCGCACGCCAGCCCCCAATGTAACCTTCTAAAAACATATGTTATGTTTTATTTATAATAAAGGTGTAGGATTAATAATAACCTCAAAACTAAGATGGTAAATAAAGTCAAATGTTCAAATTAAATTATTTCTTATATTTTATAACAACAGTTATAATAATGGTTAAAAGAACCAGCAAGGCTCAGGTCTGCACTTAAAAACCCTAACCTAAAAGCTAGAAATACAACAATAATTGCTTCAAATTTTGAAATCAGCTGTTAATGGAAATATTGTAGCTAACAGCTATATTATCTGTTATTAATTGGTTGCTATGGTAATAAATGTAAATACATGTGTTAATTTATCATTCTGGGTCTAACCTAAGAATTTTTTCCGACTAAATTTAAAAATATTGGAATAAAATAAGTTTTTATCGAAATGAATTATAGCCTATGTTACTCAGGGATAGTGTAGCTTTTTATTAGTAAAACTGTTTTTTCAATCGGTTTAGTAGTGCCAGAGATTACCCCCTACATACAAACAAACAAACAAACACACAAACAAACAAACAAACTTTACCTCTTTATAATATGAGTATAGATTATTGAACGCAAATAATAATGCAAATATCAAAATACGAAAAACCCTATTCAACATAAAATTACTAGGCATACTTGACAATTATTATCCAGGTCATATACCTAAATAAATAGTGCTCAAAACTAGCTTATCTTATGGCTATTATTTTTGAGTGTCAAATAGGTTATCTTATCTTTTAAACGAGCAATTATTGTATGTTTGTTTATACATTTATTTCGGGGATCTCGCTTACGGCTCTAACAATTTTGGTGAAAATTTGCTTACAGGGGGTTTTTGACATGAGGAATCAAATGCGCTAGGTCCTATATCTTCAAAAATGGGCATAAACTCTAAAAAATGCGCACAAAATTTAACTATGAACTTCTTTTATATACCACCTTTAAAGTCACTAAGTATAGGCGAATAGATACATTATAGATACAATAAAGATATTTTACAAACATATGTTAATCTGGTAATAATTTTAGCTCCAGATGTTTAGGTATATACTATTTAACAAACATGAATCATTAACAATGTATCAAGTGGTATAATTTTCAACTTATTTCTTTAATCAAACACCAAACTTAACTAAAACATTATTTTTGTGCTATTATTAACCGCTCTGAAAACATTTTCACCAGTTTCTGCATTCTTTGCATTTCTATAAAGGTTATGTAAATTATCTAATTATTATAATTATTATTTGTTATTTCTAAAATACTTAAAACATATCAAATATGGCCTATTCGTTGGATAGGTTACATAACCTACATGTACCTAAAGCGGTTTTTGTACCACAGGATTCAAATGCACTAGTTTTGTATTCTAATATTAATAATAATATTCTAAAATATTCTAATAAAATGTTAGAACTAATTACACTCATGTTTAAAATTTTTTTTTAATAAACACATAAACAGTTCATATGTACGTAATATCGAAAATTATTCATATTTATTCACTATGCGATTCGTATTTACATACATTTTCCTAAAAAAAGCAAGAATAAAAAATATACTGAGTGATGTTCGGTCGCCTAGATACTTATAATAAAATAGCGCATAACAATATTTCTGACACGTCGAAGTTTACTGATAAACCATTCGAACTGTCGCGATTGGAAAGTGTATCTTATAAAACATTTTGGGAAAGGTGGCAATAACTCTCAGTTTTTGGAGCAAAACTGCCTCTCCCGATTTTGTTTTTATTAATTACACAATTATGTAGTTCTAGAGATATCTATGTAACCAGAAGTCGTACAAACATTAAATAATAATGTTTTATAGCAAAAAAAATTGAGTAATTTACAACTTGTATTTTTGATCAAATAAAAAGTATTACATTTTTTAAATGAATACACTAGCAATTATTTCAAAGGTTTCACTTGACATTTCTTCATTTTCAACCCTGTAAAAAATAACTGATATTTAAAAAATTTTCAATTCAAATTAATTGTCAGAGAATATTTTGAAAAATTACAAAAGTGTTTATATTTTTCTTAAATATATACTAAACATTTTTTAAAATTAAATTTTTGTCTTTTTCGTTTCTTAAATGTTGTATAAACAATTTTAAGCAAAATCAAAACAGTTCTACACATTGTCATCTGTAAAACATTTTCCTTACTTAAAATTGTTTTATAAAATTAGACCTGACCGAGTGAAGTTCTCGCGAAAGAATAAAAACTGTGATTGTAATAAAACGGCAATAAAGGGAATTATTATGATTTTGTTATTTGTTTTGTTTCATTAAAAGTTGCATAAACTTCTAAGCAAAATCAAAACAGTTCTACACATCTGAAAAAAACATTTTCCCTACCCAAAATTGTTTTTTAAAATAAAACCTGACCGAGTGAAGTTGTCACGGAAGAAAAAAAGTGTTATAGTAATAAAACAGCAATAAACAGAATTATTATGCTTTCGTTATTGTTTTGTTTCATCTTTATGCAAGGGTTTAGCTATTGTTTAAGTTACCCAAACATGAGTTTTGTCAAAAAATATTTCACCCAAACTGACAAACATTAACTTTTCCTAATATATAGCAACAATTTCGTGTGATTATAAAATAGTTTTTCGAACAATTTCCACTCCATTCAAATACGGTATACCTTTAGTAAGCTTTAGCTCCAGACATAACGTAAAGTTTGGATTTAGTTTTATGCTCTTGGATATACTTGGATATAAAAGGATGTGAAAACGAAATTTTAAATTGGAAAACGTTGAGTTTCTAACCTAAGCCAACCCGGGACAACATTTGCATATAAATAAATTTATATCGCGTTTTCCTGTGAGGGATCGTTATACCAGGACTGAATAAAACAATCTCAAACATTTTAATTACTCCAAAGATAATTAATAAACCAAATAAGTTCACTTTACGTTGAAAAAATGGTTCCCATAAATAAAATATCATCCACAGTTTTTTATGCAGCTTGTGTCTCTTTTCACCTTGTGTTTAATTTAAGTTAAATATTGTTATCAAAATCCAGTAAAATTCTTATCAAGCAAGTCGGTCATATAAACCGAGACATACGTCATGAACACCTATATAATCACACTTAGATTTGATTCTTTTCATTGTTCCACTTTAAAATCACAGCGAGTCTCGATTGTTTATTTAATCATGAAATACTTTTCGTTACTTTTGGTTTTATTAGGTCTTTTTGTATATATGGCCAATGGACAAGATTGTAACAAAAGATACGTAAGTTAACTTAATAATAATAAATAAATACTTGTAAAGTAAATCTCTGCGAGCTTTTGAACTAAAAAATATATAATCTATGAACAAGTTTCATTACTGTCATTTTATTTCAATATAAAATAATTCAGAGAAGTGTAAGTTTACAAATATAAACAGTTATTGGTTATTACAAACCACGAATAACTACATTTAGCCTAACTTTTTTTATAGTGACGTAAAACATTATAAATCAAAATAGTTACTTCTCTCAAATTTTGATAATAAATTCTTTCTTACAATGAAATCATAAATTTAAGTATAGTAATACAATACAAATGGGATCTAAATTTGTGTTTATGTTCAATTATTTGTTTTATGTATAAGTTATATTTATAAATTTTTCAACATAGTTTTTCAACTTATATTTTATGCAACTTATTTTAGATCAATTAATTTGTTCCTAATATTGTATTCACAAAATAGTAAGAAACCAACCATATAAATTTAGCCTGGAAAATTTCAAACTATTATTTTTTTTACTTTCGCTATTTTGTACTGTTTACTAAATTTAAGAAAAGTTACCTGTCAAATAACAGAGCTATTGTTTCTGTAAACGACCGATGAAAAGAAAAATAGTTTACCTTTGAAAGAATTGATATTACAAACAACAATCCTTTGAATGTATTATATAGTTGAGTTTTATATTTACTGATTGTTCATGTTTATTACAGTGCGTACGAAGGACTAAAATCGGGTGTTGCAGAAATTATGATTGTGTTTATTCACTAGGACCAAGTACAATAATAGGAAAATGTACAAAAGGAAAATCTAACTAGTTAAACTAAATAAATGTATAATTAATAATATTTCTGATTATAAGGATATTACTTTAATTTTCTTCATTATGCCTTAAATTTTCTGAAAATATAATAACAACTATTGTGGTTTACACATATTGTTTTTTTTATGTTTCCTTAACCCTTTCCAGCAAACTCATTCAAAAACAATTAAACTAAATGCCATACTATATTTTCTTAAACTAGACCTATTTTTAAATAAGTTTTAATAATTTCAGAATTTTATTTACAAATTACAAAAAAATTTCTCCTTTAATTCAATTTGTCATCTATTGTCAAAATGAGTGATAAAAAAATACAGTTGGAAATAGGTATTCATATTTTTTCAATGCATTATATAGAAATTGAGTGAACAGAATACGTTTTGTTTTAAGAGTTTAGTGCTAAAATGTGTTTGCAAAGTACTAATTTTACCAAAATAATGCTGAAAATTTTAAAATATTATTAAAATTTTTACGAACTTATAACGTTTTGTGTAATAAGTAGTTATTAAAAGTTATGATAAGTTATCTGTAATGTAATTTAGGGCAAATATTTTTTTTCTTATTTAAGTTTGATTTGATTTTATGTTACCTGCCATTCAGGGTTGTCTCCCTTAACGTTTACTAGAGTAACATTTAATCCATTCCTTAAATATTTTAGATAGTTTTATAAAACAAAAATTTCTTATATATTTACTTACTTTTCATCTACGTACGCAAAAGATCATGATAAATGCAGTATTAAAATCTGGATCATTTAAAAACCTTAAAATATCATAATTCGTTGCTTCCTCGTAAGTATTTTGCCTGTTGTTTTATTTTCAGGGCCGAAAAAGTACTTACTCCATTATTCACTAAATACTGTTGCCTTACAAACGATACAGTTCTTTGCATTTTGTTATTTGGGCACATCTCAGTGTTAATAGTGTTTGCTAATTAAAAACATTTTAAAATGCTGTCATTGTGAAATAGGGTTTGAAAAAATCATTAAAGTAATTTCTGAAGATTTTAAGTAAAAGGTAGTTTTTATTCACTCGAAATAATTAATTAGTAAAATAAAAGCAAAACGGTATTCATTCGAACAATGGATTTTACTTTAACAAAGTAAAAGCAGTTGCTTACCTTTATTCTAATTTCTTATTGTTTTTATACTGCATATTTGTGCTGCCGACTCGGGTATATTGGCTGAAACCTAGATGTACAGTTTCTATTATAAATACCTAAATATGCTGTCAGCAGTCCGTTGTTCTAGACATAGCTTCAGCGCAGTATAAACGAACTCTATCGGCTTCGTCAGGATAAGCACTGATCCATAACATGAGCATTCTACTGTCTGTCGCAGAATAAGACTAACCTAAATAATGTGGCCACAGACATTAATTTGTATTCATATTTAAGAAAAGTTATTCTCGGATTTTGATCAGTGTTAAGTTTGTAAGTTAGTGTTAGTGATCAGCCGACGGTTTCCATCAAACAGCGCTGTAGCTATGTCTACATGGACAGATTGATGTCAACTTTCAAGGTATCTATGGTAAATTGAATAAACAGTCCAAGGCAAAAAATAAAATAAAAATATGCTAGTTTCTCCCAAACTATGAAGGGGCGGTATGGCGTAATTAATTAATGCGTCACTTAGCTTAATGCCATAACGCAACACAGTTCGAGCCACACAGTTCGGTGACTAGTATGGGACAAGCTAATTTCTATGTTTAACCAGTATAAAGCAAACATATTAGGAAACAATACATCATAAACTGCAAATCTCTCTGGTTGTTTATTCCATATGTGACACTTCAAGAACACTCCATGAAAATCTAGAAACATAGTATAGAGAGTTTAGTAATTAAGATATGTTTGGATTAATCAATCAATATACATAAATGGGCAACTCTAATGCCGAAAATAAACTGTTGTTTAAATTATTGGCGAGTGGATTCATAGTTTTGAAATTACTTAGGCTATTGATTAAGGAGGGTCTGAAAATACATTCAACTGCTGTAAAACTGATGAGTTTAAGGAAGATGTAAAAATGTATATGTGTGTATTTGCTGAAGTAGTTAGTTTAATCAACCGTCCTTTTGTATAGAGTATACACGCTTAGTTGTTGTAGTAGACCGATGACAAATATACATAAACTAAGATGAACAGTGCAAGAGTCTGTCTCCATCAATCCAAAAAATAGTTGCAAAAAGATATTAATAAAAATAAATCAATATAAGCATCGATTGAATACTTTTACCAATAGTCGACTTCCATAAAGTTTCGATTATACTTGTCCTATAACTGCCTTTATTTATAGAATTGTTACTACAGCTGCAGTATTTTCTTAAATATCATAGGTTTCAATGGAAGTTTATTTTTCATTGAAGTTTAACTTTGCCAATGATTTCCTAGAAAGTATATAACTATCTGTAATAGTACTGTTTGTTTTTCCAAATATGCTGTTGGGGAAATGTGGATTTTGATCATCATTTACGGAAATATCTTAAAATGTGATTGTGAAAAAAATATTACAATTGCTTAAGAAAAGCATTTTAGACGATTCCCTGCACAAAGGAATCATAAAGTACATATAACATCATTATTAGTTTAAAAATTTTAAACTTCTTAATATTCGTAAACAATGACAGTATTTTTTTCTAACAAAGCAAATGGTAAAATATGTTAGCCTTCTGATTATTGAAATATAATTGGATAGTATGCTTTATAGACATGGCAAATTTCATTGAGTCACCTTATATTAAGGGCAGTCTAAACCGAAAAATTTCAAAAATTTTAGATTTTTAGAAAAATATGTATTATTAGTCCTTCAAATCTCCTGATTCCAGTGATATATAACACTTAGGAATAATATATATTTATATGGATTAAAAAAAAAAATTAGTCATGGTACAGCTGCTCTACAAGCATTTCGTAAGAGGTTTTTTAAGTTTTCTGGAAACTGCGTTTTTAAAAACTATATGTCACATATCTCAAAGAGTATTACATATTACATATTACAGAGTAAATACTCTTTGATGTTATATGTACTTTATGTACGCCTATTTCTCATTCATTGTCGAACCGATTATAATTATTAAAATGTTTTGCATTTAATTTAATGCACGTCAAAACAACATTAAATAGTTAATTACAATTTACGAACACAAACACAAACACTATACATGTACACAGCACATTTGAACACAGATATGAGGATAGTCTTACGGATAAAGACTCTCGCACTCAAATGATCCCGCTTAGCTTTTCCCTCGACTAGCGTTTTCCGTTTGAGGAAATATCGACATCAGTGTTTTTTACTGAGCGGTCTAATTTCCTTTTAAGCTTACTGAACCTTTTTTAGGTCATTTAAATTAGAATTATCTTTTTATTTTGACTAGCTTTGTTTTTAATATTATTGGTGGATACCACTCTTACCTCGGGCCGTGCCGTTTGGAAGAGCTGTTTTTTGAATCCTATTATCTTAAACAAATTATTTATACATATATTCGAAGAGCACTTCTACACTTAAAATTTATTACAAACTGAAAGAATATAGGAAAACTTGCTATAATAATGTAAGCGAGCCTTAGGTACATTACTAATGATTTGAGTTTATTTTATCAAAATTAATTAAAAATTGTGTGTACTCCTTTGTACAATATACAAAATACATACCTGAACTTGTTTTAAATGAAAAAATACAACTTATAACTTAATCTAATTCTTAATAACTAATAATTATTGTGGACAATACAACCTTACTTATGCATTTACTAAAAGAAAAACCAAAGCGAATAGTTATGAATTTACTGAATTTACTTTATAAATAATTTTCCCCCAAATATTTTATTTAAAAATTTAATATATTTATTTGAATTAATGAACACTGGGTACCTTAGTTTTTGTTTAAATTGTCTCTGATCTCTCGCATGTTATGTTCACCAATGTTGGAGATCTCGTAGTTTCATCGAAATCAGCGGTCCGGTACTTGAATACTGCTCGAAACTCCGAAAAGCTGCTATATTAAAGTTGTGTTGGCCTGAAGATATTTCTAGTTGATTAAAATTGACATCATGCTGCTGTAAGAGTTGAATCGGCGTTTATATTGAATACTATTACATTACTAGATACATTTAATTGTCAAGTCACGGTTTAAATGTATCGGCCACGTAACTCTATCACGACATTCGGTTCTTTAATTTTTTGGACATCTTCCTCTGACCAAACCTCTTCTCTAAGTGCCCCTTCTTTTTACAAAAAAGCCGGAATCCAAAATGGTTGTCTTCAGTCTGACCAACCTATCTATTTTATGAATTTAACCCTTCATTCTTTTTTCGCTATTGTTTCTATTTATTTTACATGCATTGTCTTCCTTGTTTAATTTCAAACACCTTTTCCCTCTTGCTGATTTTGGTTTAATTAATTATTACAGCCGGAAATTGTAGTTTTTTGTTTTACTAGCATGCTAATTTCTTTTGTCGTGTTTTAGGAACGTCCCTCCGTTCCCACGTGACTAACAACACAACTGGTCTTGTACTTTGAAATCTAGGCCGTTTACGAGTTGCTGAATCTTGTCTAATAATTTTAACTAATTATTTCCTCCAATGTCTGTATCTTTATAATGTCTAGTCCGATTTTAATTATTGATGTCTCATTTTCTTTGTTTTGTCTATGCACAAACTCGAATGGTAGTTGTCGGTTTATTGGTTCTTTCATTTTTCAATTTTCGTGAACTGTCATTGTCTTTTAATTAATTTGGCTTGATTAAAGTTTACTTTTAAAGTTTTTATCTTCACACTGCTCATTTTTTGTAAATAATCCCCCCCCATTACTTCTCATAAACTATCCGCTTGGCATAACACTTACTATTTATATTTTACTTTTCTTACAAATTATTATACATTTAATCATAACAATTTTATATTTTTACAAAATTATTTAAAATTGCAACGAATTTAATCCGTTGTAGGACGTGCATTGAGGTCCGTTCTTAGGTCAGCATTGATTAATCTAGTCTATCTTACGTATTGAAATGTATTCAGTAGATTATTTTGGCGATACTAGAGGGTTGGTTCTGATGATATTGTCAAATAAGATATTGGATTGAAAATGGATTTTATCGTTCAACAGTAAGCTTGGGTTTAAAATTGTGGCCTTATAAATGTGAAATTCCTCAAGGACGTTCATAGTTGATAATTTAGAACATTTATTTAAAATTTGCATATTATTTTGAATATTTGTATAAGCATGGCCAGTATCTATTAGAGGTTCGGCATATTTAGAATGGGTTGGGTCAGATTTACTATTAGGAATGTGCTCTTTGAAACGTGTTTTGAATGTTCGTCCTGTTTGACCGATGTAATGTTTATCGCAATTATTACAAGTAATGTTATATATTCAACTTGCGTTATAAGGGCAGTCATCTTTAGGTTTTGGTTTGATTGCTATAGCTAAGTTATTTTTAGTTTTAAAGGCCAGTTTGTAACCTTGTTTTTGGAATATTCTGTCTGCGGCACATTATGTATAACTAACACATGATATAATTATGATTAAACTGTCAACATGTTAAAATAAACAACCTAAAGCCATAAAACTGTCACAAAATGCAGTAACACAGTAATAGTGTATTAATATCGGCTATTAAAAATGTGTTGACGACGTCAAACGAATTATGTAATTCTGATAATGGAGCAGAAGTTATCAAATTTAAATAAAAGTAATGTGAAACGTTTATGTGAAAGGGACTTGATTATCAATTAGTAAACTATTATAATAAAAACAGATTTTATTAACTATTAAGTCTAGTGTAAAAAATATGTTTGTTTTAAAAGATAGTTACTATTGATTGCTTCTTTATATGAACACACTAGCAGGCCCGATCCGGCTTTGAGCGGATAGACAAATCAAAGTTAAATATGGTGATTTTTAGTAATTTTGACCCCCCCCCCCCCAAAGCCATCTAAAATTTCGATTTTTTTTAAAACCTTTCTTAGCGAGCACTTAGGGCCCTAGAGGAAGCTACATTTCATTCCAATTCATTCGGTGGTTTTTGAGATTTCATGATGAGTGAGTCAGTGAGTGGTATTTGGATTGTATATATATAGATTTGCTTTTGGGGCTATTTTTTTAATATTCAAACAATCACAAGTTACTCTTTACATTATAAACTATTAAACAGCTTTACAAAGTTGTCGAGAACTTAATTATGTTTAAGTAACTTCAAACATCAATCTTTTATTCAGTTCAACATTAATTAATTAACTTTACTGCCAACAGTTAAATTACTTTACTTTAAGTCTTGTTAAATACCCACCAGAGGAAAAAAAGCACTACAGAAGCTATTCGAAGAATTTTTATCATTGGGTTATTTCCAATTAATTATATAATATACTTTATAAAGTAGCAAAACTTACTTTTCTCTATGGTTAATACGACTTATATCAAGGAATAACAACACCTCGATGCAATATATAGTGCAACATATAACTTAAACATACATAGTGTTGAAAATTTACGTAAAAAAATATTTTTTAAATGGAATCATACTAGAAATTTCTGAATTGTTCGAATTTTCACTGTATATCATGTATATCATCTTCATCTATACATATTAATATCATACTATACCAAATAAACATAAAGATATACGTAAAGGTACTATCAAATAAAATAATTAGTATTAGTAATAATAATTACGAAAAACTATTTTCAAAACCATCCATAAATGCCGTAAGCATAGTCATATCCATTCATTGTATAATTCATATAAACATGAAGATTTAATAAGAAAATAATTTCCTTAGGAAATAATATTCCTGAAAACAATGGCAAAGAAAGGAATGACGTACATAGCCATCGTTAAACTGATAGTTTAAAATCATGACAGTTATAGCTTCTATATCTGACTTATTTCAGACTACCAAAAGCTTGTAATGTGTTCAACATTTCGGTTTGGTGTGTGACTCATGTGGTATTCGACTTTATTTTAAAATACATTGTTTTAATTGGAATAATATTACAGTAATACGATTTCCTGACTGGGAAATAATGTAGATTCCTAAATATAATTTCATTATTGTTTGGAGTCTTTAAACTAAATATTAGTCTACTAAAAAAATAAGCTAATAAAGTAACTACCTATTTCATCTCAGTGATTCTATTTGTATGTAATATTGCGTATTTTTAAGTTAAATAACTACTAGTTTCCTGCATTCATAATCATATTAAATAGTTTCTACACACGAATATCAATTACTTAAAATGGATAACTTATCCCCCATTTAATATTTACTTAATTCCAATATATTCAAAACTATAAGTCTAATCTTGTAAGACTATTTATTATTACTATTTATTTACTTTTGACAAAAGATACTTTTGTTTTCAAACATCAAAAGTTACACCTTACATATAAACTTTAAACAGCTCTACTAAGTTGTCGAAACTTTAAATGCCTTTACTTAAATTCAAATGTCTTTTAAATTAATAGCAGTTTAATGACTTTAATTTGACTCTTGCAAAAGTCCCTAATTGGGATGAAATAGCATTAGTAGCTGTTAAAAAATAACTGTTTTTTTTAACTGCGTGATTTATAATTTAAAAATGTCCCGAATCAGGTAATTGGAACTGAGTTGTCTAAAAAGCACTAATTTCAAATTGTGTCTATTTCTTTACATTTATGTGAAAGTAGAGGTAGCTCAGTTTGTAGACTGGTGTTTTAATATGTTTATTTTTTCTTGCAAAGTGTTGGTACAGTTTTAGTATATGTTTTTTACAAGTTTAGTTTGACAGAGTTAAACGATATTATTCAACACACTTACTTGTTTTCATATTTAGCATTCTGTTACAAATATTATGTAAATCGATAAAGTCGATGTGAGGTAGACAACGAAGGTTTATTTTTTCATTTTGGATGGAACCATAAAAACGACGAGGTGAATATCACTCCAGCTATCTTGTTAATAGACTTTGTCAAGGTGAAAGCTGTCACAATATCACAACCCAACTGTCCCACTTTACGAACCTAAAGTTTACAGCCACGTCATGAAAATATTACGATTGGAATGGAAGACAATACGACTTGCTCGAGACGACAGACTAATACTGAAATATTCCCTGGGTTGAGGTAAATTTAATCAAACTATACCACTAACTTTCACAGAATGTATAGCACTATAACTGAAGATATATTAAACTATTTTACAAACCGACAAAGTGCCTGGAAAAGAAACATGCTATCAACAAATTGTTACCATCTTTAAAAAAGTGTGCATAGACCATGTAGTCCATTCATGAAATGAAAATAAACATACTGCATCCAATCACCACTGTACGGTAGAAAAACAAATTTAAAACAGCGTATTTAAAAAACAAAAATGCAAATATTTGAAATATGTACTATATGTATGATTTAAAAGTCGCCCATTTCCTCAAACGGAAACGACAAAAAGCGTCAGTTACCTCCAAATATTTGTTTACTAAACGGAATTACCAAAGTGTTTACTTTGCTACTGAAATACTTATAAAACTATTACTTAAATTATCACACCTTCAATACATTTGAATGCTCATATCACATGACAAAAGCGAAAAAAAAACAAGTTAAATGATGTTTTAAATTTTAATATAAAATATTTAATAAATGTTACGAAATTCGGAGGAAATAAAAAACTATTATTACTTTTTATTGCATAGGAAAAATATCCATGAAGTTATATATAAATATGTCATAAAATGTTATTTTTATAATGCATTCTAAGAAATAAAAGTTTTAAGTTTAATTTGAATTACTAATAAAATGTTACTCAGCAATGGGCAAATAACAGAACAAATTACTGGCAAAAACCAGTCCAACTACTAGAAATTTGCCAATGCCCAACAAACAGTTAAAGTTTAAAACAATGAACTAAAACATTGTCTTAAATTAAAGATTCAGCTGGCAGTGACTTCGGTTTTTGTATTTTGCTTTGAATGAACACAGGTTAAGTATAAGAGACAGTTTAAATAGAAAAGAATCTATGTCTTTTTCTTAATTTAATGGCTAAACTAGTTATACATTTTGAATTTGTATAAAACAAATATACTAAATGGATTTTAAAAATAGACCCAAATCTATGTTGAAGGACTCTTTATTACGAGATAATTGTGATATCTGTTTTATCAAACAAGTAGAGGGTGTTGTATTTTTCGATAAATCTTAAATAAGCCATGATGTTTAGATGAACTGTTTTTTTTTCTCGAACTTTCCATACTATATTCATATTTTGTTCTACTCCAAATGGTAAAAAATACAATTGCTATATACAATTTCATAACGGATCTAATTTTCTTTCATTTTTAAACTATACATGTATTTAAAAGTATACCTAAAAATGATGCAAAACAACTTTAGTTTCTTCTGTTATTGTTTAATTTTCTGAAATTCTAGCAACAATATTGTAAATGAATACACCGACTGGAATCGACCGTACAACACCCGATCAACATAATGGATGAAACCCTGGAAGCTCTCCCTGACGCCCAATAGGCCTATGTCACCCAAGTCGTCCATACAGCTGAAATGTAATCTTCCTCAAGGCGAAACTCTTTCTTTTATGTCTTTGATTATCAAACTAAGTTCGGAGATTTACCTCAGGTAATGGACCCAATATACGGCAAGTATACTTATTTTAGTTTAATATTCGGAGTTATTATTGTATACTGTTGTTTTCTCATCGTTTGGCCAACAGTCAGTTTTATAGTTTGATATGTATTTGTATTAAACTAATCACAATAGTAAGAACACAATAATAGATAATTTTACAGCATTGTGGAAAATTTGCAGACCTATTCATTCCCACTTACTCTGGGCCGGATTTAGCATTTTGGCGCCCCTAGGCCCAATAATTTTTTTCGCCCCCTAGTCTGGTTAAAGTTACTTCCCCAAAAACCTTTATTAAAAAATTATATCAGGCCTATATGTTAATTGCTTAAACACCACTCCACGATGCAATTTTACTGTTGCAAGTTTTTTGAGTAATTTACTTGGTTCTGGCTTAACAAAATGCCGTAAAAAAACCATCCCTACAGCCAGTTCTCCCGTGTTTGACATCAATGTTGTAAGAAGTATGCGTAATGTTGAAAAAGAGTTTAACTTTACCAAAAATTATTTGTTCCAATGAACTTCAAAATCAGAATGATTTTTTTATTATCAATTACAAAAATATGTAAAATTATGGCTATTTTTATTTCTAGATATTTTTTCTCTCGCCGTGCGCCCCCTGGGAGCTTGCGCCCATAGGCCCGGGCCTACAGGGCCTATTGGGAAATCCCGCCCTGCACTTACTATTTCGGCTTATTTTTAACGACATGTAAGCCAATGTAAGTTATTAAACCAAACCAATTTACACAAAATATAAACATGTTTGCAATTACTGCTTGGCCAATATTTTTGAGAAAATACCTAAAACACCAGTTAAGGTTTAAAACAAGTTTAGTTCATTTTTGGTAAAACTTAATCTTTAAAATCAACTTTTATCTGTATTAAGTAGTACACCGGATCTAATCGTATCTGTGGCAAACTAATGAGTTTAAATAATGATGTTAATTTTTAATAATAAAAGTGGTTATACAAAATAAAAATAATACATTTTTACTTTCTACCAACTTAAAATATTTCGAGAAAAGACCAATGAGTAAATATAATCGTGTCTACCTTGAGGATCCCTTTAAATTAATATCCTA
>JAGFPH010002720.1:47004-57063 GCA_018207615.1 Philaenus spumarius | reverse complement strand
TCTCGTTGATATTTTCAAAATCAGAGGATATATATTCTTAATTTTTCATGAGATTATAACCCTCTCTGCTGACGCATTGGGGTAATAAACCAACCACATTAGTTTAATAGCGATTAACTTGAAGAAAATTGAACCAAATTTGAAAATTCAGGAGGTATAGAATTAAATTCGAAACATTTATATTTCTTTTACATAACAGTCACACTAATGGACATATGCAATGAAAGTAATCAGAAAACGTTAATATCATCCAATAGTCTAAATATATAAAACCTTAGGGAGGAGCATTGTAAACAAATTAAATACTGTGTTGCTCGTCAAAACCATTCAAATTCAACAGCCGTCACGGTTAGTAATAAAAGTCACCGCACCCTATTGTAGAATTGTAGGGAAAGTTTGGATTTTATTATCTGATATTAACTCCGTTGTGTACTTTTCAGATTTAGTATATTTTACAATTTCGTTGTTGAGTTTGAAAACATTGATAGATACATGGTTATAAGTTTATAAAGTGTTTGCTTATGCTTCTTATCCAAACTGTTATGTTTACACTTTCAATTTGTCTTTAAAATTGATAACTATTATTGTATTTCATTATTTCGTGTAGTAGCTCTTCTTAAATATAAAGTTTTAAACGGGTAAGTGTTGGGATATAAATAATAATAAATTTAAATCGATGATATATTTTTTTGTAAACTCCAATATATTTATGTACAAATTAATATTAAACCCTTAAATAAATGACCCGTCTCTTTTACTCAAAATATTCTATTATCAGAGTGAAAAATAACATTCAAACGTGCCTTCATATTAAACACTTAGTTTACCCAACCTCAGCTACAAAGTGTTTCTACCAGAAATAAAGTAAACTTTTAAGTGGTATTCTCTAAAAGTCCTCTCTTAATAAAATATTACTTTACTAATTCTTCCCATGAACAATTTCTCTGAAAATAATTCACATGAGAAAAAAGGAATTATAAAAGTGGTTGTGTACAAAAGAACTTTCATGGAAAGAATATAAGATTTCTATAATAATATAATATAATATTTCTATAAATGCTTTAGTTAACTCTGATTTTTAAGACTTTTACTAAACATTTAGTTTCCTTTTAGACAAATATTTAGTTTCCGTTTAGATATAGTGAATATATTAACTTATATAAGGATCAAGTTTTGTGAAGCAGACACGGATTTGGCATAGAAAATGTATACTTTATAAAATAAAATATGCGAATAATGTAGGTTTCAAAAAATCTAGCAATACAAAGTAATATGTTTGAAATATTATAAACTGAATTATTAGTTCAATTAAATAGGGTTTAACTTATTTTTTTATTTACTTTTTGTATACTACTTCGTCAGTTTGTTGTACCTTAGAAGAAACTCAAATATATACTAAATTGCTTGATTAAGTGTTACAAACATTTTCTAATCGAACATCAGTTTAAATAATTTAAAAATATAATTTGCTGTAATGTATTTCACCATGCAATAAAAACGAAATAGTCACAGATATCGTTTAATGTACTAATTTATATTTATTTTTTTTTTAATGCACTGACGAACGATATAAGTTGTTGCTGCCTTCTGTAGCTTTCCAAACAATCAATCAAACATCTTAAAAATCGCTTAACATTTAGTAGGTGCATTTAATAAAAATAATATCGTTTACTAAAAAATATAAGTACAAAAATGTACGAAATGATGATTTATGGATAGTTTACAAAATCATTTTCAAACTAATTTTCTATCGTAGAAATTATTCAACCTTATTTTGGAGCTTCAAAAGTAATTTCTACATATTTAAGTAATAAACAGGAAACAAATAATTATGAACACCTCCTATACATCGTTGTAACCGTTATTGCATCACTAGCTGATTGGATATAAATAATAACCTAATTTTGATTTCAAATTTCTAACTTAGACCTAGAACTAAACAAACTAAAAACCCAACCCTTGGTAATTTTTCAAAGTAAAATACTACGGAGATAAACATGCCAAGTTGTATTATGTCGAACCTACCATGTCTCTTTTAGTGCCATCTTTTAGTCTCAGTCTGGGTCATCGAATGGATCCGAGTTCTAATGATGTCAAAAAATATCAACACTTTTTTTCTAAGATCCACTGTATTTATGTATTCCATTGGTCATATTTATTCATTTTGAAGCAAGTTAAGTGATCTACTTTTATAAATAAAACCTTAGTAATAAGGAATTCAATACAAAACATTTAAGCAGATAACATGATCTAAATTCAAACAAATGTATTGATCTATGATTTTTTTAAACTATCTATGTCTCTAAATTGTAATACATACATTCTATTTTTCCGTCAGTGACCACTTTTCGTTAATTTATTGACGAATTCGGGATGTCTATCCCGTCATCACAATGTCTTGTTGAATGGAGGTCGTCAGAAAATTAAGTAAACACAAATAAAAAAACATCACACAGTTACTGTAGTTGTACACCTTATGGCTACCGGGCGTCGACTGCTTGTCCGTTATGTATGCGCACCCGGAACTATTATTCTTTGAATGTAGAAAATACAAAAAAGGATTAAATGTTAGTTCTTTGTACTTAGGAAAATACAAATAAGTAACTTAGAAATAAAATCATATTTAATTAAAACTCGGTGTACGTACTAACAATCTAGTAAAGGGGAAATTGTTTTCGAATTAGGTTCTTCGTCACATAAACAAAATAGTAGAATGATGAAACTTTAGGTACATGTTTTTGTTCAATCAATATGTTCACATATTGAAGAAGTTGTATAAGAACTATGAGGAGTATTTTAACATGTTATAGCCGAAGGTGCTTGTTAAATAAGATTGGCCTGTCTTACCTAACCAACTGGAAAACTAAAGAAATACCATTACACTTATTTAGTGTATCTTGTTGGTTTATTGTCGTTACAAACAAATATATACAATAACAATACACATAAATATTGCTGATGAAATATACGTTAAATTTGCACTTTGTTTACTGCCTAAAGTTAGTTATAAAACATATATTTAAAATATAATATAAAAACAAATTATGGCAAAATAAAATAATTGTAAACAAAATAATGTAATATCAAACAATCATAAGTTATGATACCAGTTCACCTACATTAAACACTATTTTTACACAAATTGTAGAAACAATTTTAAACTGACCTGTCGCGAGAAACTTACTTAGCGGTATTGATTCAGAACAACAATAGTTCTTCGTAATGTTGCATTTATGACTTTACTAAAAACAAAGCTATCCGTATGAGAACCGTCTTATGATGAGTATATTCACGATTCATAATATTTCATTTGACGAAATTTAGTCAAATATTTGTAGACTAGTTTTCTTTTTCAAAATTTGATTATGAATTATACCAATAGGTTAAGATTTCTTAACTTTGCTCCCATTCTTGAACCTTATAATTGTTTTCCACCCAGTATGTTGGGGCTTTAAATAATTACACTGCCCATTATTAGTATCAGAATGGTTACTAAACAATACTGTGTAGTAATCGCAAATAAATAATATGTGGTACATCTCAAATTGTATTAGTATACCATAAGTAATGTTTGTTTATTGCTATATTGTACAGCCATAGTGGATTTTACTCTTCAATTTACTCTGTATAACAAAGTACTTCAATGTACTGTTTTTTATAAGCAAGAAAATCCATTCTCCAGTAACTTTGTTAGTTTTACCAAACTGTAAACCAAACCAATATGTTACTAAAGCAATTATTTATTTAGGTATGATGACAGTTTAGGTCACTTTTTTAGTTAATTATTCACAAATTAATGACGTCTTATAAGAACTAAGAAGAGTATTTTTAAAATGTTATAGATAAAATACTGGTGCTTGTTAAATTAATAAGCTTGGTTAGTCTAATCAAACCAATTAGAAAACAAAAGAAATAACATCACTCTTCTGTATTTGATCTTTTTGTTTTTTTGTAGTTACAAAAATATATCATCAATGAAAATATTGCAGATTAAATATATGTTACATACATTTGCATAATCGTTTATTTCCTAAAAGATGGACCTAAAAATACATTTATAAAGTTATATAAAATAAAATTGTATCGAAGTAAAATAATTTTAAAATATAATTATTTTAGAATGTTCTATCAAACAATCGAACGTAATTTAATAGACACTCGTAGGCCTATAATTATCATTGTATTGTATACACAAATTTTAGAAACAATTTTAAATTGAGCTGATTGGCGAAGAACTAACTTAGATGTATAGTTTGATAATCCCAGTAATGGTGGCGTGAAGTGGCATTACTGTTTGTATTTTATTTTAAAAATTACAGAATAAGAAAGGTATCATTTATTGAATCTGTATTTACTTCCTGTCTGTTTGTTTCGTACTTAACTTTTTGTGTTTATTGTTTAAGTCTATTAGCTGTTGTATTCTACATCACCACCACAGATTTTATTGAAGTACTTCTTAATTAATGTTTCTCTCTTCTCTTAATTAAATAAGTTGAGAATTGAGTTTAAGGTTAAAGTGTTTAATTTTTTTGCTGCAACTTGTCTCTAAAAAACAATCGATATACAAGATGTGTATTTTGCTAACTCTGGTTGTTATTTAACTATTTGTTGTCCTGGAAATATTTAACTGGAAAACCCATACAACTAGTTTTCAGCGAAAGTTTAAAAAGTAAGTTTGTTTTAAAAGTTAATATTTTAACATTGAACAACAAAAATAACAATCGATTTTAGTACGGCAAAATAATGATGGACACTTTTTGATGGAAAATGTATCCTTTATAACTCAATCTATGTGAATAAGCATTGATTTTAAAAGAGCTACAAAGCAAATTCTTTTCTTCCATACAATAAGGACGGATTCAATTAAATTCAATAGAAACGCCTTTAAGAATTTAAGTGCAGCTTGATCAGCATTATACATTTCACTCTTTTTTATCCCTTCTTTTAAAAGTTTCACAAATGCTTTTCCGTCATTACATATATTTTATTTGACTAAATTGTTTGAATAAATATTACAGTGACCTGGTTTTAGTTTGAAAGATTTGAGTCATAAATATTCGACAACCAGATGCATAACATAGGTCAGACAAAAGAGATAGCCTAATACTTCCAGTAGGTGATTGTAACTTATTTTGCAACAGTGGTAAAATTCAAGTTTCGCAAAGGGGGGACGTATTGTAGAGTAGATCTCCTAAAGGTGATGCAAGAGAAGAACTGTATAGTTGGCTCCTAAACCTCAAGGACCTACAGTGATCATTAAAAAGTGTACTGCCCCGAAAGGGTTTTTTTTAAGGGTTGTGATTCTGTAATACAAAAAAAAGTTTTTAACAGTATACAACACAATTACTTTAGTGAGTAAACCAGTGGGTATTTTGCTTTAAATAAATATTCAGACAGGCTACTGACAAAATATATTTTTAGCCATATTTCTAAATTTTCTCACGAATGGCACGCAACTTTCGTTTACTAATAATGATGATAATAATAATAATAATAATAATAATGCTTTATTTAAAAATGAAAATGTTACAATTAATTTTAACAAACATTAAGACAATGTTTTTTTACCGTCTGAGGGTGGTACTTGGTCGATTGTGCGATCATAGTTTTACATATACCACAATATAGTATGAAATCTAAGAATAATGCCTCTTTAGCCCGTTTTTTTTCTTCAAAAACACCAAATATTCGCCTAACACAGGGAGGCTTACGCACAATATATTACAGCACATTGTCTTAGACAACGTCCGTTTACTAATTAGATTAATATTAATTAATTTAATGAAATATTAGCTATGATTATGGTTAGATTTCGTTAGTTAACTTTCGAGAACATTCAATGTGTACTGGATTACTTCTATAATATAAGAGAAATGAAAAATAAATAACAATTGTAATCCATTATCAAAAAATAATTCTATCAGGCAGATATTGGAAAAACAAGAACTAAAATTTCTTTAAGATGAAAGTATGCCAGTCTGTTGCTTTGTATTATTGCAGCTATACAAATATAACTTTGGTGTTTTATTATTTGTATATTTCAGCTTGTTGTATTATGCCAGTAAAATAATAAATTATTACTTTGTGTATCATTTAAACGGGATCTTATGAGGTGATGAATAATTACAATACTAATATAATCTATACTACATACAGGGTGTTTCGTAACTCTTGTCACATATTTTCTGAGATTGTTCCTGGGTTCAAGCAAACACCAAATCACTGTTCATTTCTTAGAAATCATTTCGGTTGTCCTACTAAGATCAAAGTTGTTTTTTATTAAATCATTCATATCCAAAACATTACTTACCAAAATAATACCAAATGTGGTTCAACCCTTTGTATTATTGTATTAGTATTACGTACATGGGGAAAAAGTCAACATAAGTCAGGTTGTTTAAAGCTTTCAAACGAAAGTAATAAACAACTAGCTTTTCTCGAAAAATTTCAAGGATAAGGTTTTTTAGAAAGTTTAATTCCCTATCGATTGGGTTTTTAGTTTTCGAAATTTGTTGGAGAACAACTGACTTATGGATTTTTTTGCCAGTTAGTGCACACTCCTCTTATGGGGCGATGTCAAGGATTGGATGGAAATGCAACAATAAAACAAAATAGTCAATATTTTATTGCAATAATAAATTTAATCAAATGCATTTAATTCATTTTGACACAGAAAAACTGTTTGTTTACACAAATTTGTATTAAATTTATGCTATTGGTAAGTACTTAAGAGTTGCCCCAGTTACTAAACTGTAGGTCTATGTAGCAATATTATTATTGGCAGATTTGATTTCTCTTAGGATTCAAAATGGAAGCAATACTCAGCTTTTGTGTAACTTTCCATAGTTAATTGATAAAAGCAAACACAGTTTAAACCAAGAAAAACGTAATGCTAAATGCTTCTAAAGACAATATTACGTAATTCATGTAAATTGTTTTGTTGTTCTAGAATCACGTTTTTTAAAGTATACATTATTTGAACGCAAATAATTGTTGAAATTTATTGCCCTTATTTTTAAACATTTACAATGCATCATTGTATTATGTTTTGTAAAATTTAGAATCATTTTAATTCCAACTGACGTACAATGTTATCTTTCAACGTTATGTTGTTAATATTAACTATTTTTCGTTTTACCAACATTAGCTATTAACACCTTCTCTTAATAAAAAATCTACAATTGTGAATTTATAATTTATTTGCGTGAACATTTGATCTGAAACCTATGAAGGATCATCAAGATAAGTGGAGAGTTCAAAGATTGTAGACAATTGAAGATTATCCTGCAAGGACCTGATTAGGGTGAAATATAAGATTTCATATTTCAATATTACATTATTTTCATTCTCTTACTAACTTACACTCCTACTTTATAATAAAATTAAATATAATTATTAGGTCGCCTACTTTACACCAAACTACTCTCCCACAATGCTATTATATTATTAGACTATTTGTTTTAAATTACAAACTTACTCTCCTTTAATATTATATTACGTTTAACTCGCTTCTTTATGAAACTACTATCTTTAATATTCTTTTAATATTTGCTCTTTTACTTTAAAACCCAACTCTCATACAGTAATGATCAATACGTCCATGGGTAACAAATCATTTCAGAGAATGTGCAATGTTGTATTGTTTGATTTATTCGTTAACATAATATTATAACAGATGATTTCGTTCATCAGTTGTAATCTTCCAACAATCATGTGAACTATTTTTACGATATTGATTACAACGTTCAGTTTATGTTTTGTGTTTATATTAAAGGAATAATAATGTATATTGATACATTTGATTCGGTCAGTCATGTCTGCTTCATGACATGTAAGGATAGCGCATGTTGAAGGTATGTCTTGGGCTATTGGCTTGAATTCTTGCTAGGCCTACTGACGATGAAAGTTTAAGCGAATTTCAACAAGAACAATAATATGGTTTTAGTTTCACCTAAATAACTGTATTTTTGGGTTAACATCATTGATTTAAGTCGGCCTATTTTTAAAATGTTTTTATTTAAAATTTATTTCAGAACTTTGAGTAAAATATTTAATTGTAGGTGTTTGAAAATTCTTGATGGCATATACCCAGTTAGATATAGTATGTTGTGTTTAGGCTTAAATAGTTTCTTATGAAGAACGAAGTAAACAACATTTACATTATTCCAATAACTTATAATCTTAAAACAAGGCATACAGCCTTCGTTAAGAACAGTATAGTTAACACAATAAACTTAATATTTTGAAGTTATATTTTTCTTATGTGTATCAAATTAATCTCCTCTTTTCACGGGATAGTAGCATACTAGTATTATATTATTATTCGCTCTTCTACTTTCTCAACTTACATTCCGACTTTAACACAATACTAAGTTTCACTCGTCTACTTTAATAATGCTTACTCTCCTACTTTAACACCACACTATATTTGTCTTAACACTATTATCTTGTAATAATTCGATAATTTTATACTTTTAACTTTGTATCATCAAGTGATTTAGTATTTAGACTGATTGAATAATAACGGTAGTGGTCATGGCTGATGTTCAATAACTGTTAAAACAATCTCAAACATTTTAATTACTCCTAAGATAATTAATAAACCAAATAAGTTGCTTTTGTTCCCATAAATAAAATATCATCAACAGTTTTTATATAGCTTCTGTCTCTTTTCACCTTGTGTTTAATTTAAGTTAAATATTGTTATCAAAATCCAATAAAACTCCTATCAAGCAAGTCGGTCATATAAACCGAGACATGCGTCATGAACACCTATATAATCACACTTAGATTTGATTCTTTTCATTGTTCCACTTTAAAATCACAGCGAGTCTCGATTGTTTCTTTAATCATGAAATACTTTTCGTTACTTTTGGTTTTATTAGGTCTTTTTGTATATATGGCCAATGGACAAGATTGTAACAATAGAGTAGTAAGTAAACGTAATACTTATAAATAAATACTTGTAAAGTAAATCTCTGCGAGCTTTTGAACTAAAAAATATATAATCTATGAACAAGTTTCATTACTGTCAGGTTATTTCAATATAAAATAATTCAGAGAAGTGTAAGTTTCCAAATATAAACAGTTATTGGTTACTGATACGACATCACAAACCACGAATAACTACAAAGTTAGCCTAACTTATTTTATCGTGACGTAAAACATTATAAATCAAAATAGTTACTTCTCTAAAATGTTGATAATAAATTCTTTTTTACAATGAAATCATAAATTTAAATATAGTATACAATACAAATGGGATCTAAATTTGTGTTTATGTTTGATTATTTGTTTTATGTATAAGTTATATTTATAAAATTTTCAACATATTTTTTCAACTTATATTGTATGCAACTTATTTTAGATCAATTTGTTAGTAATATTGTATTCACAAAATAGTAAGTAACCAGCCATATAAATTTAGCCTGGAAAATTTCAAACTATTATTTTTTTACTTTCGCTATTTTGTACTTTTTACTAAATTTAAGAAAAGTTACCTGTCAAATAACAGAGCTATTGTTTCTGTAAACGACCAATGAAAAGTAAAATAGTTTACCCTTTGAAAAATTGATATTACAAACAACAATCATTTGAATGTATTACATTGTTGAGTTTTATATGTACTGATTGTTTATGTTGCTTACAGTGCGGAGCAAAGACTAAAAGCAAGTGTTGCAGAAATTATGACTGTGTTTATAAACTAGGACAAAGAAAAATATTCGGAAAATGTACAAAAAGAAAATCTAACTAGTTAAACTAAATAAATGCATAATCAATAATATTTCTGATTATAAGGATATCACTTAAATTTTCTTCATTATGCCTTAAATTTTCTGAAAATATAATAACAATTATTGTGGTTTACATATATTGTTTTTTTTATGTTTCCTTTACCCTTTCCAGCAAACTCATTCAAAAACAATTAAACTAAATGTCATACTATATTTCTTGAACTAGACTTCTTTTTAAATAAGTTTTAATAATTTCCGAATTTTATTTACAAATTACAAAAAAATATTTGGACTCCATTAAGTCAATTTGGCATCTATTGTCAAA
>JAGFPH010002720.1:30793-46994 GCA_018207615.1 Philaenus spumarius | reverse complement strand
TTTAGTGCTAAAATGTGTTTGCAAAGTACTAATTTTACCAAAATAATGCTGAAAATTTTAAAATATTATTACATTTTTTAAGAACTTATAACGTTTTGTGTAATAAGTAGTTATTAAAAGTTATGATAAGTTATCTGAAATGTAATTTAGGGCAAATATTTTTTCTTAATTAAGTTTGATTTGATTTTATGTTACCTGCCATTCAGGGTTGTCTTCCTTAACGTTTACTAGCCATATACGATCGACCGATGAAAAGAAAATTAGTTTACCCTTTAAAAGAATTGATATTACAAACAACAATCCTTTGAATGTATTATATAGTTGAGATTTTTATGCACTGATTGTTTATGTTATTTACAGTGCGGACCAAGGACTAAAGGCAGGTGTTGCAGAAATTATGATTGTATTTATCCCCTAGGACTAAGAGCAATACCCGGAAAATGTACAAAAAGAAAAGCTAACTAGTTAAATTAAAGAAATGCATATTCAATAATATTTCTGATTATAAGGATATCATTTTAATTGCCTTCATTATGCCTTAAGTTTTTTGGAAATATATTATTGTGGTTTACTTACTACACATATTGTTTGTTTTATGTTTTATATACCCTTTCCAGTAAACTCATCCAAAAACAATTAAAACTAAATTTCATACTATATTTTCTTGAAATAGACCTATTTTTAAATAAGTTTTAATAATTTCAGAATTTTATTTACAAATTACAAAAAATATTTGGACTCCATTAAGTCAATTTGGCATCTATTGTCAAAATGAGCGATCTTTTTTCAATGCATTATATATAAATTGAGTGAACAGAATACGTTTTGTTTTAAGAGTTTTTAGTGCTAAAATGTGTTTGCAAAGTACTAATTTTACCAAAATAATGCTGAAAATTTAAAAATATTATTACATTTTTTCGAAATTATAACGTTTTGTGTAATAAGTAGTTATTAAAAGTTATGATAAGTTATCTGTAATGTAATTTAGGGCAACCATTTTTTTTCTTAATTAAGTTTTATTTTATTTTACTTTAACTGCCATTCAGGGTTGTCTTCCTCAACGTTTACTAAAGTAAACATATAATCCATTCCTGAAATATTTTAGATATTTTTATAAAAAACAATTTGTTATATATTTACCTACATTTCACCTACGAACGCAAAAGATCCTGATAAATGTAGTATGGAAATCTGGATCATTTAAACACCTTAAAATATCATAATTCATTGCTTCCTCGTGAGTATTTTGACTGTAGTTTTATTTTCACGGCCGAAAAAGTAGGTACTCACTCCATAATTCACTGAATACTGACGCCTTAAAAACGATACAGCTCTTTGCATTTTGTTATTTGGGCACACCTCAGTGTTAATAGTGTTTGCTCATTAAAAACATTTTTTAAATGCTGTCATTGTGAAAAAGGTGCGAACCAAATAGGGTTTGTAATAAAAAACATTAAAGCAATTTCTAAAGATTTTGAGTAAAAAGTAGTTTTTATTCACTCGAAATAATTAATTAGTAAAATAAAATCAAAACGATATTCATCCGAACAATGGATTTTACTTTAACAAAGTAAAATCAGTTGCTTACCTTTATTCGAATTTCTTATTCTTTTTATACTGCATATTTGTGCTGCCGTCTCAGGTATATTGGCTGAAACCTAGAAGTACAGTTTCTACTATAAATACCTTATGTTGTCGTCAGTCCGTTGTCCTAGACATAGCTACTGCGCTGTATCGCCGAACACTATCGGCTTCGTCAGGATAAGCACTAACCCATAATATGACTATTCTAATTCCTGTCGCAGAATAAGACTTACCTAAGTAATGTGGCCACAAATATTAATTTGTATTCATATTTAAGAAAAGTTATTCTCGGATTTTGATCAGTGTATAATGTGTTAAGTTTGTGTTAAGTTAAGTTAGTGTTAGTGATTAGCCGACTGTTTTCAACAAACAGCGCTGTAGCTATGTCTACATGGACAGAATGATGACAACTTTTGTGGTATTTATAGTATTTATAAACAAGGTATTTATGGTAAATTGAATAAACAGTCCAAGGCAACACGATAAAATATCTAGTTTCTCCCATGTAGGGCCTTTATGGGGTAAATAATTAACGCATCACTTAGCTTAGTACTATAACGCTACGAGGTTCGAGCCACACAGTTCGGTGACTATTCTGTGGGACAAGCTAATTTCTTTTTTTAACCGGTATTAAGTAATCATGCTAGGAAACAATACATCATAAATTTCATATCTCTCTGGTTGTTCATTCCATATGTGACACTCCAAGAACACTCCATGAAAATCTAGAAACAAAGTATATGTGAAAGAGAGTTTAGTAATTGAGATATATTTTGATAAAAAAATAAATATAAATAAGTGGGCAAATCTAATAGCGAAGATAAACTGTTGTTTACATTATTGGCGAGTGGATTCATAGTTTTGAAATTACTTAGGCTATTGGTTAAGAAGGGTCTGAAGATAAGGACCAATAAAGAAGATTTTCAAAATCTATTTGAAATTGATGAAAGCGAGGAGTTAAAAAGAAAGTAAAGAAAAGACACAAATACAAAATAAAATCTGTAAATTAATGTCTTTAATAATAATTTCTTTTTATGAATTAAAACCTTGCTCACAGTAACAGTAAATAAAGTTCAATTAAATCATTAATCATGTTTCCTTGTATTGTTCTTGTCCCGAAAATAATATTTTTCTATTGGGAGTAAATAAAGTATAACTTAAAGTAAAACACTTACTATTTTTATTAATCTTTGAATTTAAATAAACTCTCGTAGCTATAAAAGGTTGATTGGATAGTACGGAATGTAATCAAATTTAAATATAGCTGCAGTATTTAACCTGCAGGCCTTGGGTGGAAGTTGGAAATTGCAATTTTTCGCTGTGTAATTTGAAAACGAAAGAAGATAATTTCCCTTTTTAACGATTTTTCCAATTATGAGAACATTTTGAAAGCAATATTTTGGTAAATTGTAGTTGAGTTGCAACATCTTAACGGACACAATTGGAAGTATCTTGTTCGGTACGTGCAACAGACTTTGTCAAATTAGGTGTTAAATAATACGTGAATTCAACCACTAATGTTGCGAATATTTATTTATTTATTTTAATGTCTTTGCTCCCCTCCCTTCCAATCATTTGTTAATATTTATGTTGTGGTTGGCAGTATTTGTTTCATATTTGTATTGTTGTTTATAATCTTTACTTAATTATTGTCATTATTAATTCGTTTTATTTATCATCGGCTACGATAAGTAAATGATAATAAATAAATAGTATTTTGTGAGTGTTTGAGTGTGCGTGTGTGTAAGTTATTTTGTATGGGTGTTGTTCTTATGCATATGATAACCATTTCTTATTATTTAAAAGTTACGTATTGTTTGTGTTATGCTAAAATATTTTGCATGTAACCCATAAAGCTAGAGATGTTACAGTAAGAAAATCTATGCTTAATGCTTGCCAAAATGAATTAAAACTGCCTCATTTTTAAATAAATCGTTGTTATTATTACATAGGAAGTATTGTAGGCAATCAAATAATTTCCTAGACGGTCTTTAAGAGGGAAAAGCAGATGGCTGAAATATCCAAACAGTAAGAACCTGAGGATAATGGTAGATATTCCGAAAGGGCCCTGTGAACTAAACAAATGTGATTTTGTACACGAGCGATATTCTTCACTGTAATGAATTCGGTCAGGTGGAAACAGCATTGAACTTTGCTGCATCTTTCGTAAAGCAAGGATGCATAAGAAATAAGACGCTACGTGAGCATCGCTATATTAGGGAAATATGGAACAAGAAAAGGTAGGTTAGTATTAGAGGTGTACTAAGGTAGGTGGAAAACAACTACCTTCCAAACAACTGATTAGAGAGGGAAGAGAGCAATCTAACTAAATAATAATGATCCCATACAAGCACTTGTGAAGATATTGTTGCGTCATCCAGATCCTAGACATAGATGCATCGTCCTAGATAGTAAAATGTAGGAGTTCGAGGGTGTGACATTCGGAAGTACTACAGACTTGACGAAGCTACCAGGATTCTATTACACTATCGTGTCCTAGAAGTAACTTTCAAAATACTTTGATTTTAATATTGTTTAACCTGTACTATCTATATAACACTTGATGTGTGTACATCACACATGTAACCTGTTTTGTTGTTTTAGAATCACGTTTTATTAAAGTGTACATTATTTGAACGCAAAAGATTGTTGTCATTTATTGCTATTATCTTTAAAATTTACAATGCATTATTTTATTATGTTTCGGTTGTTTGTTAAATTTAGACTCATTTTAATTAACATAATTATAACAGATGATTTCGTCCATCAGTTGTAATCTTCCAACAATCATGTGAACTATTTTTAAGATATTGATTACAACGTTCAGATTATGTTGTGTGTTTATATTAAAGGAATAATAATGTATATTGATAAATTTGATTCGGTCAGTCATGTCTGCTTCATGACATGTATCGATGGCGAATGTTGAAGCCTTGGGCTATTGGCTTGAATTCTTGCTAGGCCTACTGACGATGAAAGTTTAAGCGAATTTCAACGTGAATTATTGTATAGTTTTAGCTTCACCTAAATGACTGTATTTTGGGTTAACATCGTTGATTTAATTCGTTCTATGTTTAACATTTTGTTAATACAAATTTATTTCAGGACTTTGAGTAAAATATTTAATTGTAGGCGTTTGGAAACTCTTGACGGCATATATACCCAGTTAGATATAGTTTGATTTGTTTAGGCCTAAATAGTTTCTTATGAAAAACGAAGAAAACAACATTTACATTATTCCAATATCTTATAATCTTAAAAATAATCATACAGCCTTCGTTAGTTATATAACATAATAAACTTGAAATTTTGAAGTTTCATTTTTCTCATGTGTTTTTATTAATCTCCTCTTGATTGTTCACGGGATAGTAGGCTACTAATATTATGTTATTATTCGCTCTTCTACTTTCTCAACCTTCGTTCCGACGTTAACATAATACTATGTTAACTAATACTACTCGTCTAGTTTTATAATGCTTACTCTCCTATTGTAATACCCCACCATATTTGCTTGGTTCTATTATTTTATTTAAATTCCATATTACTAGTATCCAAATCACTTCAATAAATAAATTTACTGTTCATTATAGTTACCTATATATTACGTGAATTTTTCCATCATGTGACTTAATTTGGTCTTCTGCTCAAGACGCGTTTCGGGGCCGTGGTCCCATCATCAGTTGGAAATTAGATCACTCCGTTGGAGGTCGTTATACATTATAAAAACACAAACAATACATAAAAGACACTATACACACTATACACGCACATGTACAAAAATATTGACGGCCCTCATTCATGAGGGTTAACTAGACAGCGCTTCCTCGTTTATCACGCGTGACACTGTCCTAAGACACCGAAGCATTGTGTTATTAATCTTCTGAGTGGAGGGGGTACAGGTTGCCTTATCTGCCGTCGTGCTTCGCATAAACTCGATGGCTATTTCGTACAAGAAGTTCGACTTGAAAAACAATTGATCGTTAAATATATTATTTATGCTATTATTATGCGTCTTGTATATTTCAAACTCCTCTGCTGCATTCATAAATCTACCCTTTTTACAAATATGGAGAGGCTTCATATTATAGTCGAAATCAGTGTAACTGTGATTGTTGTTAACTATATGCTGTGCGAAGTATGACTACATATCTCGTAAGTTCTTCTGTGGCAAATGTTCCTTGTATCGTTTTTCGAAAGTTCTGCCCGTTTGCCCGATATAGAAGCTATCACAATCGCTACAACATAGTTTATAAACGCCTTACTTTTTTCTTAAGGTACTGGGCTATGTTGTTCGCATTAGTTTTTGGACATTGTTGTTCGTCCTGTACATTGGCGGATCCAGGGGAGGGGGGGGGCTGTGGTTGCTGCAGCACCCCCTTTGGGTTATTATATTTTTGTATAACCGTCTTAGTGGCAGACTTCTCAATTGAAATTGAGTTGTCTCAGACAACACAACTTGTATATTATCAACTAAATCACCCAATAAATATTATCAAATCTCAATCAAATAAAAACCATTGGAAAGAAAATGTTTTAAACTTCAATTTTTATATTTACAAATTTCTTTTAAAAAATAAAATATTTACATATGTAATCATCGTTGTAAAATTATAGTTTGCCTAAATCAATGTTGATGCCGCCCTAGAAAGCATAAGGAAATGACTCAAACTAGTCACTTTTTAAAGGCACATAATCGTTAGACAGACTTGTTTTGAGAAGAAGAAAGGACACCACTGGATTTGTCAAGATTTTAACTTTCTACCACGATCTACTCATTCTCCACTCTTATAGTTTCTTAGATATGAATTTGTCTGTAAACCCTTGCCATTGGACAGTTTTCAAAAAAAAAAAAAAGAAAGCACATTTTACAATCGATGTGTATCTATTACAAATCTATAATCTATATGCAGTATTCGTATAATAGTTTTTATATCGATTTGAAGTGCAAGTTTCGTTTATTATAAGTAAAACCTGGTTTAGTGTTTCGAACTATTCGTGTATTTCCGTGAAATATGTACATTTTTAACGCCCTAGGCGCGTTAGCCGTTACCTTTTCATGTCTGGCTGGAACTATATACTATAAGTTCGTGAGAATTTTGTTTAGTTGTTGTAATTTAGTGGAATAAATTTTTATAATAAATGTATTTAAAATTTTCAAGTACAGTACATCCTTGTTAAATTGGACCAGCCGGAACCATGGCCAATCCGATATAAAGAAAAACCGTGTTAGCCTGAGAAAGAGCATAAAACATCAAAAAATGAAAATACACTGAATACTTACAATATTTTCCTTTATTACAGAGTAACACTATAAAAAATATTAACTGGTTACAATAAAACGAAAAACACTTCTGTGGACTGTCTAGGGAAAAAGCTTGTAAGTTTCTGTTGCGTCAACTTCAAATAACTTTTACGTGCTGCACGGCAAACAAACTCGGCGGAAACACGATCACCGAGCAGTAGACTACGCTACGATTATGCGCTCGTATAAAGCAATAGTGCTACCAAAATGCATAATTTTATTTATTGCAAACCGGTCCGGATTACTCGGAGATCCGACTTCAATCAATCAATCAATCAATCATTTATTGGTCTCTTTGACAAATATTTGTATGAGACAAGTCAACAATAAAACAATACTAACAATATATATATGTAACTTACAAAAACAATAACCATACAATAAAACATATACATGTAACCAATACTAGTCATTTAAAAATCCACATAGAATAATTCACAGTTTTTTAATAATTTAATTTCCTCTGAGGACAAAGTAACAATAATAAAAACTCACAATAGATAATAACAACAACAATAATAATTAATTATAATAATAACAACAACAATAGAAAACCTTTGAGGACCCAACCAAGAACATGTGAAAGGGAAGATCAGACTTCACATTCAGAGGATCTTCAAAGGGAACTAGACCCAAAATCATGGCACATAAACTCCTCCACAGAGTAAAAGGATCCAGACAACATTAGTTGCCTAAGGCTGTTTTTAAAAGAATTTAAATTTTGTATCTTTTTTATTTTAATGGGAAGATTATTCATGAATAAAGGACCTGCTTGCAAAGGAAGTTTACTATATAAATTCAACCTGTGCCGATTAGCACGATAGTTGCAAGCGGTCCTGGTGTTATAATTATGTATGTCCTTGTTCTGAACAAGATCACACTTATATTTAAAATAGAGAATTACTTCCATTATATACATACTAGGAAGTGTTAAAATTCTCAATTCTCTAAAGTATTTTTTACAAGATGTTTGTTTATTTATACCTGCTATAAGAGTTATAGCTTTTTTTTGTAGGACAAACACTCTTTGCATATTCTGAACTGATGAATTCCCCCAAAGTAGAAGTCCATAGCTCAGATGTGGGTATATTAGACCATAGTAAGCTGTTAAAAGAACTGAAGAGTTACAATATAATTTTAAATTTCTTAATCCAAATATTCCGGAACTAACTTTAGCACTGATGCTATTGACATGATTGTTCCAGGTCAGCTTGTTATCTATGGTAAGACCCAAGAACTTTATTGAATTTACTTCTTCAAGTTCTTTTTCTCCAAGAAAGACACTTAATGTCTGAAAAGTGTTTGGTTTTAAACTAAAATTCAAATATTTGGTTTTTTCTGGATTGATTACCAAATTATTTTCAGTGAAATACTGATAAGTAGCATTGACCTGTACAAAAGCCCTTTGGTCTAGATTTTGGAGGGAATCTGCTTTGACTATTAAAGTTGTATCATCAGCAAATTGAATTAATCTATCCACATATACTGCTGATGACAAATCATTTATAAAGATTAAGAACAAAACTGGTCCAAGAACTGACCCTTGAGGTACACCATATTTTAATTTCGACATTTTAGACAGCCTTCCTGCAACAGTAACACATTGTGTTCTATTGTAAATAAACGATTCTAGCCACAGAAGTGGCTGTCCTCGAATGCCAAGTCTTAAAGGAGGCCGACAACGAGGTTGTACTGTATACAGTTAAATTCTATGATTCGCTACAATTTGTTAATAAAACTTTATTTTGGGGTAAAGCATGTAATCCTTAATTCCTATTCAAAATGGGTGATCGTGAAATAGTCTAAAAAGACGTTTTGAAGCCCTGTTTTCAAAAAAAATTTTCTATACCCCCCCCCCCTCGAGACAGCCCCCTCCTTGAAAACCAGCTGGATCCGCCCATGGTCCTGTAAGTTACACATATACAGTATTATGTTTCGACAAGGCATTCTTCAACATATTTTGAATATATTTTTTGCTGTCTCCGGTGTCCAGCCTTCATTTAGGCTTACTCTGAGCTTTTTTATGTTGGAAAAGTAACTTATTAACCATCAAGCTGGTGTACCCATTGGCTTCAGCTATGTGTTTAATGATATCCAATTCGCATTGGAAGTCCTGTTCGTCCATTGGTATGGAAATAAGAAAAGTTTTTGTTTTTTAAGTCGAACTTGTTGTACGACACAGCCATCGAGTTCATGCGAAGCACGACGGCAGATAAGGCAACGTGTAATCCTCCACTCAGCATCAAGATTAATAACATAATGCTTCGGTGTGTTAGGACAGTGTCACGCGTGATAGACGAGGAAGCGCTGTCTAGTTAACCCTCATGAATGAGGGCCGTCAATATTGTTGTATATGAGCTTGTATAGTGTCTTTTATGTATTGTGTTTGTGTTTTTATATTGTATAACGACCTCCAACGGAGTGATATAATTTCCAACTGATGTTGGGACTACGGCCCCGAAACGTGTCTTAAGCAGAACACCAAATTATGTCACAAGACGAAAAAATTCACTTAATATATAGGTAACTATAATTTATAGTAAATTTATTTTGTAATAATTCGTTAAGTTAATACTTTAAACTTTGTATGAAGTAAAAGATCAATATTTTTTATTTATACTGATTGATTAATGGCAGTAGTGTGAATGGCTGAAGTTCAATAACCGTAAAACAATCTCAAACATTTTAATTATTACGCCTAAGATAATTTAATAAATCAAATAAGTTGACTTTACTTTGCAAAAATGATTGCCAAAATTTAATATTATGCGCTTTTAAATTTATGTTATGCAATCGGCAAACATTAAAAAAATTACACAGGCACAGTAATGTATATAAGATATGAACACGTTATAAATTGTTTACACATTTTCACTCCACTGCGCACTCTATGATTTAGAGCTACAAAAAAAACACAGTTTTTTATATAGCTTGTGTCTCTTTTCAGTTTGTGTGTTAATTTAAGTTAAATATTGTTATCAAAATCCAGTAGAACTTTTATCACGAAAGTAAGGTCATATAACCGAGACATACGTCATCAAACACCTATATAATTAGAGTTAGATTTAATTATATTCATTTTTACTCTTTAAGATCACAGTGAGTCTCGATTGTTACTTTAATTATGAAATACTTTTCGTTACTTTTGGTTTTATTAGTTTTGTTTGTGTATATGGCCAATGGACAAGAATGTAGCGGGCGACGAGTAAGTAAACATAATGCTAATAAATAAATACTTGTAAAGTAAATCTGTGTTAGCTTTTGAACTAAAAAATAAAAAATAATCTATGAACAACTTTTATTACAGTTAGTTTATTTTACTTCAATATAAAATAATTCAGAGAATTGTAAGTTTAACATGCGCTCCATCCGTTCAGAACTACCAGCATATTATAGAAATATGAACAGTTACAGTTACTAATACGACATCGCAAACTACAAATAGAAGCTACATAATTTGCCTAACTCACTTTATAGTGACGTAAACCATTATTTCACAGTAGCTTCTCTAAAGTTTTTATAAGGATTTCTTTCTTACAATGAAATCATAAATTTAAGTTTAGTAATACAATAAAAATGGAATCTAAATTTGTGTGTGTTCAATTAATTGTTTTATGTATAATTATATTTATACATTTTTCAACATATTCTATTAACTTATAATTTACGCAAATTATTTTAGATTATGTTTGTCTTAATATTGTATTTACAAAATAGTAACCAGGCATATACATTTTGCCTGAAAAATTACAAACTAATGTTTTTTTCTTCCGCTATCCTACACATTTCACTAAATTTAAGAATCGTTACCTGTCAAATAACAGAACTATTGTTTCTGTAATCGACTGGTAAAAAGCAAAATAGTTTACCCTTCGAAAAAATTTTTATCACCAACAACAATCTTTGGAATCTATACTAATATTAAAAAAAAGTTAATTTTTTTTTGTATGTTTGTTTGTATGTAGGGGGTAATCTCTGACACTACTGAACCGATTGAAAAAATAGTTTTACTAATAAAAAGCTACACTGTCCCTGAGTAACATAGGCTATAATTCATTTCGATAAAAACCTTTTTTTATTTCAATATTTGTAAATTTAGTAGGAAAAAATTCTTAGGTTAAGCCTAGAATGATAAACAACACATGTATTTACATTTATTACCATAGCAACCAATTGAATAAAATAACAGATAATATAGGGTGTAGCTTTTTCCTCCAATATTTCCATTTAAAGTTGATTTCAAAATTTGAAGCAATTATTTTTGTATTTCTAGCTTTTAGGTTAGCGGTTTAAAGTGTAGACTTGAGCCCTGCTGGTTCTTTTAACCATTATTATAACTGCTGTTATAAAATAAAACATAAGAAATAATTTAATTTGAACATTTAACATTATTTACCATTTTAGTTTTGAGGTTATTATTAATCCTACACCTTTATTATAAATAAAATATAACATATGTTTTTAGAAGTTTCAATTGGGAGTTGGCATGTGGAGCACGCAAGGGTCTCCCCTAGTGTATTATATAGTTGGGTTTTATGTGTACTGATTGTTTCTGTTATTTACAGTGCACAGGAAGGAATAATTTCCAGTGTTGCAGAGGTTATTTTTGTTATTCTCGCAAAGGACAATATGATAGAATCGGAAAATGTATAAAAAGAAACTAAAGAAATAATCAATAATACTTCTGATTATAATGATATCATTTTAATTGCCTTCATTATGCCTTAATTTTTCTGAAAATATATTATTGTGGTTTACTTACTGCACATTTTGTTTGTTTTATGTTTCCTTAACCCTTTCCAGCCCACTTATCCAAAAACACTTAAAACCAAATTTCATACTATATTTTCTTAAACTAGACATCTTTTTAAATAAATTTAAATAGTTAAAGATTTTTTATACAAATTAAAAAAACAAATTTTGACTCCATATTTAGTCCAAGAGCAATACGTGTGATAAAAACGAACAGTTGAAAATAGGAATTCATCTTTTTACTATGCATTATATAGAAATTGATTGACAGAGTACGTTTTGTTTAGTGCTAAAATGTTGTTGCAAAAGTATTATTTATACCAAAATTATGCTAAAAATTTAAAAATATATAATTTTGTTTACAAACTTATAACTTTTTTGTGATAAGTAGTTATTATCTTTTGACCTACATTACCCTCAAGATACTGAGAAATGCAATATGGAAATCGGGGTAATTTAAAACACTTGAAATATCATAAGTCGTCGCTTCCTCGTAAGTAATTTGCCTGTAGTTTTATTTTCAGTGCTCAAATAGTACTCACTCCGTTATACCCTGAATACTGACGCCTTGAAAACGATACAGGTCTTTGTATTTGTTATTTAGGCACACCTAACTGTTAAGATATTGTTTGATAGTTCAAAATTTTAAAATGCTGTCTTTATGAAAAAGGTGCGAACCTAACAGGATTTGTAATAACAAAATTAAAGTAATTTCTGAAGATTTTAAGCAAAACGTAGTTTTTATTAACTCGAAATAATCAATTAGTAAAATGAAAGCTAAATTTATATTCATCCGAACAATGGATTTTACTTTAAGAAAGTAAAAGCAGTTGCTTACCTATATTCATATTTCTTATTGTTTTTATACTGCACATTTGTAATGCAGTCTCGTGTATATTGACTGAAACCTACTAGTACAGTTTCTACTATAAAAATACCTTAACTATTATGTTGTCAGCAGTCTGTTGTAGACATAGCTACTGCGCAGTATCGCCGAACACTATAGGTTATGTCAGGATTAGCACTAACACATAACATGACCATTCTACTATCTGCCGCATAATAAGACTAACCTAAATAATGTGGCCGCAAACATTTGTATTCATATTTAAGAAAAGTTATACTCGGATTTTGTTAAGTGTAATGTGTTAAGTTTTTAAGTTTGTGTTTGAAAGAAATGATATCACCAACAACAATTCTGTGTATGTATTATATAGCTTTGTTTTATTTGTACTGATTGTTTTTGTTATTTACAGTGCGGAGGAATTATTAAAGTCAAGTGTTGCAGAAATTATGTTTGTTCTTATCCCAAGGGACAATTATTACGTGTTATAAACGGAAGATGTAAAAAATCTAACTAGTTGACATAAAGAAACTCGTAAATAAATATATTTCTGATTATAAGGATATAATTTTTATTTACTTCAATATGCCTCAATTTCGCTAAAAATATATTATTGTTGTTTACGTATTTTCACATATTGTTTAATTTATGTTTCCTTAACCCTTTCCAGTCCACTCATCCAAAAACAATTAAAACCAAATTTCATACTATATTTTCTTGACTTAGACTTCTTTTTAAATAAATTTAAATAATTTCAGAATTTTTTTCTACAAATTACAAAAATTATTATTTTTTGACTCCATATGGCGTCTATGGGCAATATAAGTGATAAAAATACCCAATAGGGTTTCATCTTTTTCTATGAATTATATATAAATTGAGTAAACAGAATACGTTTTGTTTTAAGAGTTTAGTGATAAAATGTAATTACAAAGTACCAATTTTACCAAAATAATGCTGAAAATTTAAAAAATATATTAAATGTTTTACGAACTTATAACTTTTTGTGTGGTAAGAAGTTTTTAAAAGTTATGATAATTTATATGTAAGGTAACTTAGGGCAACTATTTTTATTTCTTAATCAAGTTTGTTTTGATTTTATTTTACCTGCTATCCAGGGTTGTCTTCCTCAACTTTTTATAAAACAAAAGTTTGTTATATTTTTACTTACTTTTGACCCACATACGCAAAATATCCTGAGAAATGCAGCATGGAAATCTGGCTCAATTAAAAACCTTAAAATATCTTAATTTGTTGCTTCATCGTAAGTATTTTGCCTGTAGTTTCTGGGCCTGAAAAGGACTCACTTCGTTATTCACTGAATACTGTCCCCTAGAAAACGATACAGTTCTTTGCATTTTGTTATTTGGGCACACCTCAGTGTTACTACTGTTTGCTAATTAAAACAATGTTAAAATGCTGTCATTATGAAAAAGGTGCGAACCTAATAGGGTTTGTAATAAAAAAAATTAAAGTAATATCTGAAGATTTTAAGTAAAAAGTAATTTTTATTCACTCGAAATAATCAATTAGTAAAATTAAAGCTAACTGTATATTCTTCCGAACAATGGATTTTACTTTAAGAAAGTAAAAACAATTGCTTACCTTAATTCATATTTCTTATTGTTTTTATACTGCATATTTGTAATGCAGTTTCGGGTATATTGACTGAAACCTACAAGTACAGTTTCTACTATGAATACTTTAACTATTATGTTGTCAGCAGTCTGTTGTAGACATAGCTACTGCGCAGTATCATCGAACACTATTGGTTATGTCAGGATTAGCACTAACACATAACATGACCATTCTACTATCTGCCGCATGATAAGACTAACCTAAATAATGTGGTCACAAACATTTGTATTCATATTTAAGAAAAGTTATACTCGGATTTTGTTCAATGTAATGTGTTCCGTTTGTAATTTAATGTTAGTGCTTAGCCAACTGTGTTCGTCAATCAGCGCTGTAGTTATGTCTACATGGACTGACAGATGGCAAACTTTCAACGTATCTGTAGTAAATTAAATAAACAGTCCAAGGCAACACGATAAAATATAGTAGTTTCTCCCAAAACTATAAAATGTTTTTTGGTTTAACGTCCTGCTGTTTTGCACTTAAGGCTAATGAAGACGGGACCTACAGTTTTACGTGGAATCCGAACCACAGCCAGCGATGTCTGTTAAGAAACCATTTAGAAAATTATTAGGGGTCAATGGAAATTGAATCCGGAACTTTTCCATTGATGGTTGCCATGACGATTGATAAAGCTTTGATGCCTTAACAACCACGGCCATCGTGGCAATTTACCCAAACTATGAAGGGGCGATATGGCGTAATAAATTAACGCGTCACTTAGCTTAGTAACATAACGCCATTATTATATAGTTCGTACCATGGGTTCGTCATGGGTTTTCATGACAATTCTGTGGGCCACGCTAATCTCTATTTTTATTAGTTTAACCAATATAAAGTAAACATGTCAGGAAACAATAAATCATCTTGTTTTTTTTTGTGTGGTCTGAATGATGGCTGTGTCAATATAATATATATACACATTTCACATTGTAACACTTACTTAAATAAAAGAGACAGCATGCCATTACCCTTGTTCATCTGTATCCACGTTGATACTCTTCTGTACCCAGAGGAAAACTCCCAGTGTACATTGTTATTTAAATAGAATTAGTCTGAGTACAGTCAGTAACAGGGAGGTGGACGAGCAGTAAGTCTCGGCGTACGCAAACCGCCTCCTATTCTGAGCACCATACAATATACGAATGTACTAGACGGCTTTTGTATGTTGGCTAGTATCACCATTCCTGGCTTGACATCAAGGCGCGGGATCGTTAAAACATTTATTGGTTATCTCATGTTCGGATTCTATCTATACATTTATAATCAGGAAATTAACTTTCAATTATTATTTTTTATGTACGACCTTAAAATATTGTTTAGAAACAGTACATTAAAAATAATCAATGTTTAACTAATTAAAACTTGTATTAAAAGGAATGACGTTGGTTTCTTTCGATTACAGATATATAAGTTTGTACCAAGTGTATGTTGTAGTCGTTTTCCTCAATGGGAATAAGACTCTGAACGCGTTCTTAAAGAAATGTAAATAACTTATGATTTTATCAACAAAATTTTGAAATTTATGATTCAAATTCTAATGGTTTTTAATAACTGTGTGACGTTTACCTCATCACGCACTAAACTTTTCAAGGGTATCTACCTTGGGTTCACTGTTAAGTAAAATGAAGTCGTATGAAGTCAACTATACACATTTATTTATCACAGTTATTACTATACATTTGTATACAATTCTTTTTATCCTTGCTGATCTTCGTGATCACTGGTCGAATGCTGTCTCCTCCGTGCGGTGGGTCCTGCGATGGTCCGTAGAGGTATTCTCCAGCAGTCCTGTTTTCTTAAAATTCGTTGCTGTGTGAAATCTGTAGACACTTTCGGTGCTCCTTTATACCTAACCTATATCATAAGAAGGTATTAAAGGTCGGATTGCCGAGGGCTCAATATGCCTCTGCGACAAGAAACGGAATGACGAGGGCTCAATATGCCTCTGCGACAAGGAACGGAATGTCGAGGGCTCAATTTGCCTCTGCGACAAGGTACGGAATGCCGAGGGCTCAATATGCCTCTGCGACAAGGAACGGAATGCCGAGGGCTCAATATGCCTCTGCGACAAGAAACGGAAT
>JAGFPH010002720.1:17604-30693 GCA_018207615.1 Philaenus spumarius | reverse complement strand
TTGCTTGAGTTAGATATAACTTGGAAGGGTTTATCATTAGATACGTTAAGTACAGTATTGACTACTGAGAGTATAACCATTCAGGGATGTATATTTTGTTTAATGTTGTACGTTTACTATCACCACTTTTAAATAAGCCCTAGTTAGTTACAATATTTTAATCAATAAACGGTACCAGGAACTGGCACATACTTTCTCACAAATACATTTAAATTACTAAACAGATTAACTGTGACTTGTAGGGTGGGATAGGAGAGTTTTTTTTATTAAAGTTGGACATTAATTAATAAATATTATTATTATTATCTAGAGAGAAACCTATTCGATCGATTTCGAAAAAAATTTCACCAAACACGTCAATTAGGTCTTTATAGATGCACGTAAAAAGGTTTTGAAATTTTTTTAAAAACAACCCGCTTTATGGCCAAAAAACCCCCAAAAATCAGTTATTATAATTACTATTAGCTAAACGAGAATTTTTAGAAAGATGCGGGTTTTGTATATGGTAGGGCCACATTAAAGGCTACAAATAAGCCAAATTTTATCAAAATCGTTAGAGCCGTTTTTTTATAAAAAAATAATAACTGAAAAGAACAACCCGCTTTATGGCCAAAAAACCCCCAAAAATCAGTTATTATAATTACTATTAGCTAAACGAGAATTTTTAGAAAGATGCGGGTTTTGTATATTGTAGGACCACATTAAAGGCTACAAATAAGCCAAATTTTATCAAAATCGTTAGAGCCGTTTTTTTATAACAAAAAAAATAACTGATTTTTTGGGGGTTTTTTAGCCAAAAAGGGAGTTGTTTTTCAAAAAATTTCAAAACCTTTTTCGTGCATCTATACAGGCCTACTGGACATGTCTAGTGCAAATTTGGTTGAAATCGATCGAATAGTTTTCTCTCTAGCTTTGTATACTTTTATTAAAGTAGGCGATTAACTAATAAATATTATTATTATTAGCTAGAGAGAAAACTATTCGATCGATTTCGAACAAATTTGCACCAAGAACGTCAATTAGGTCTTTATAGATGCAATTAAAAAGGTTTTGAAAAAATTTGAAAAACAACCCTCTTTATGGCCAAAAAAACCCCAAAAACCAGTTATTATTATTATTATTATTAGCTAAACGAGAATTTTTAGAAAGATGCGGGTTTCTGTATATGGTAGGGCACATTAAAGGCTACAAATAAGCCAAATTTTATCAAAATCGTTAGAGCCGTTTTTTTATAACAAAAAAAATAACTGATTTTTTGGGGGTTTTTTAGCCAAAAAGGGAGTTGTTTTTCAAAAAATTTCAAAACCTTTTTCGTGCATCTATACAGGCCTACTGGACATGTCTGGTGCAAATTTGGTTGAAATCGATCGAATAGTTTTCTCTCTAGCTTTGTATACATACAGACATACATACATACATACATACAGACATACATACAGACATACAGACATACAGACAGACATCTTGTAAAAACCACTTTTTTGGACTCAGGGGGTCCCAAAACGGATATTTCCACAAAATCTCAACATCGATTTTTTTTGCGATCACTATACTTTCTCTATACTATAGTATAGTGATAAAGTAAAATGTTTACACTGAATAATATTTTAAAACGACGAATTACCCACACTATGAACTTTTAGAATTTCTTTAAAATCTCACCAACCTGAAACAAAATCTCCATATTCTTTTGGTGAATATTAATGATATTTTATTTTAAATTTATAGTTTTATAGTTACATTATTAAACGCAAATAATAATGCAAATATCAAAGTACGAAAAACCCTATTCAACATAACAAATTACTAGGCATACTTGACAATTATTATCTAGGTCATATACCTAAATAAATAGTGCTCAAAATTAGCTTATCTTATGGCTATTATTTTTAAGTGTCAAATAGGTTATCTTATCTTTTAAACGAGCAATTATTGTACGTTTGTTTATACATTTATTTCGGTGATCTCGCTTACGGCTCTAACGATTTTGGTGAACATTTGCATACAGGGGGTTTTTGATATCAGGAATCGATGCGCTAGGTTCGTTGTCTTCAAAAAATGCGCATACACTCTAAAAAATGCGCACAAAATTTAACTCTGAACTTATTTTACATACCACCTTTGAAGTCACTAAGTATAGGCTTATAGATACAATAAAATTGTTTTACAAACAGATGTAAATCTGTTAATTTTAGCTCCATATGTGTATATTCTATTTAACAAACATGAATCATTAACAATGTATCAGGTGGTATAATTTTCAACTTATTTCTTTATCAAACACCAAACTTAACTGAAACATTACTTTTGTGCTTTTATTAACCGCTCTGAAAACATTTTCACCAGTTTCTGCATTTTTTGCATTTCTATAAAGGTAATGTAAATTATCTAATTATTATAATTATTATTTGTTATTTTTTAAATACATAAACAATATCAAATATGGCCTAATTACAACCTAATTATAACTAATTACACTCATGTTTTTTTTTTTTAATTTCAATAAACGGTTCATATGTACGTAAGATCGAACAATATTCATATTTATTCAGTATGCGATTCGTATTTACATATATTTTCCTAAAAAAAATACTTAGCGATGCTCGGTCGCCTAGGTACTTATAATAAAATAGCGCATAGCAATATTTCCGACACGTCGAAGTTTACTGATAAACCTTTCAAACTGTCGCGGAAGGAAAGTATGTCTTATAAAACATTTTGGGAAAGGTGACATTAAATCTCAGTTTTTTTAGCTAAACTGCCTCTCCTCATTTAGTTTTTTTTTATTACACAATTGTGTAGCACTAGTGATATCTATACAACCAGAAGTCGTACAAACATTAAATAATAATGTTTTATAGCAAACCAAATTGAGTAATTTACAACTTGTATTTTTGATCAAATAAAAAGTATTACATTTTTTAAATGAATACACTAGTAATTATTTCAAAAGTTTCACTTGACATTTATTCATTTTCAACCGTGTAAAAAAATTATTGATATTTTTAAAATTTTCAAGTCAAATTAATTGTCAGAGAATGTTTTAAAAAATTACAAAAGTGTTTACATTTTTCTTAAATATACATTAAAAATTTTTTTACCTCAAACTTTTGTCTTTTTCGTTTCTTAAAAGTTGTATAAACAATTCTAAGCAAAGTCAAAACAGTTCTACACATCTGAAAAACATTTTCCCTACCCAAAATTGTTTTGTAAAATTAGACCTGACCGAGTGAAGTTCTCGCGAAAGAAAATAACTGTGATTGTAATAAAACAGCAATAAACGGAATTATTATGATTTCGTTATTTGTTTTGTTTCATCTTTATGCAAGGGTTTAGCTATTGTTTAAGTTACCCAAACATGAGTTTTGTCAAAAAATATTTCACCCAAACTGACAAACATTAACTTTTCCTAATATATAGCAACAATTTCGTGTGATTATAAAATAGTTTTTCGAACAATTTCTACTCCATTCTAATACGGTATACCTTTAGTAAGCTTTAGCTCCAGACATAACGTAAAGTTTGGATTTAGTTTTATGCTCTTGGATATACTTGGGTATAAAAAGGATGTGAAAACGAAATTTTAAATTGGAAAACGTTGAGTTTCCAACCTAAGCCAACCCGGGACAACATTTGCATATAAATAAATTTCTATCGCGTTTTCCTGTGAGGGATCGTTCTACCAGGACTGAATTTTATCACATATATAAGTTTTAGATATTATTCATATCAGTTGCGTTGAAGGATATAGAAATGTATGTTTACTCACACTTTGAAAGTATAATTTCTGTCGATAAAAATAACTAAAATTGCAAGCTAAGATCTGTTCATACCTTTTTAATACTATTTTATAGTTATTTTACAGAAATCCAAAGGAACCGCACGAATCTGAACTAGTTCACGTAAACTTTTTTTAATGAGTGTTTTTAATTTGTAAACTATATTTTTAATAAGATATAGTTCTACAGTGAATTTAAAGAAAATCAAATATAACACTTGGAATTACTGAAGCCGATTAGAATCTTGGTTTCCCAGTACTAAATATTAATACTGTGTTTCTGTACTACGTGACTTTGAAGTCTGCTTAAGTTGGATTTCTAAGTGACACTTATAACTATTTACATTCGGTTTTCTCATAATTCTACATTAAAATAAATTACAAGATTCCTATTTGATTTTAAAAAATTGTCCACTAAAGGTGTGACTTTTACAATTTAATAAATAATATGAAATAATACCGTAATTTTGTTTTAAAATAAAAAAAAGAATATGTTTTATACCATTTTTTACACCCTGTTTTTGGGCGTTTTATTACTATTTCATTAATATGACCACCTTCATCACCCGAATAGCCCTACATTCGAAAACTAAATTTATATTATCTCCGTTACCCTATTTATGACTCAATCATAAAATCGATATATCGTTGGATTGGTATAAAATAGTCTACAAATTTATATTCTTTAAATTTTTCTTGTAAAATTTATATAGATATTTATCGCTGACATTTTTTAACTGCCGCCATTTTGAAACAGGTTGTTGCAGGAAAACCATTTGTTTTCATTGACTACTTTACAATCATCTGAACATTTACTATGATTGTCAACAATACAAAAATACAATAATTAATTACTCTTAAAGCAAACTCTCCTTCTCTAATCCACGACGCGATCAATTTACAAAGATATAATATAAAGACGACGAATTCATGGTAGACAGGGAAGGTAGGTTCGCTGTATCATAACTATTTATTATAAGAAAGAAATGTTTGCATTTAATGCACTCTTACAGATGTTTAAAAATAATTTTTTTGTATGTATTCAATATTACATGTTTTATTCAAAGTAAGACCACTTTAACTGGAATAATTTAAATATATAAATAAAAAGAACAACCGTTTTTATACCGTTTGTGCTTGATAAACTGTTAAAGATAAACACTAAGCAAAGGTTAGTGACAAGGAAATAGATACAAAAGTTTATTACAGTATATTTCACTCATCTCTGCTACCGGGTTAATTTATAAACTATACAAAGTTGAGTAAAACTTAATTTTAAATTTTACAAACTTGATTTTTTTTTTGTGGATATGAGTTATTTATAACGTACGTAAAACTTTGAATGACTGATAGTGTTCTATAAACAGTATATTCTATAAGTCACTCCAGTCTGAGCCCTTATATTATACTAGACCTTGTAGGTGGAAGTTAAGCATATGTCAGTGTGATTAATATAGTGACGTTAAACACGAACAATTAGACTGACTGACAAAATTATGTTGGATGAAGATAGATTTATCGCATTGCTAACTTTAGTACTGGGGATAAATATTTAATCAGTATCTTGAGATCCATCTCATATCCATAAAAGGAATCTTTCAGGAAACTAAAAAAAACCTTGCTGTAACATTATTTCTCTGGTAACTAGTCATATCCCGTCAGCTTGGAAGCGCCCCAACCACCGTTTGCTTTACTTCCGCCCTCCTACCCTCAAACCACAGATATGAAAAGCTACCTGGTCTCTAGCCAGGTAAATTATCAAGATATAACTGCTTTCACAAAATAGTAAAGCGATCAGAACCATTTTAAAGTAAATGCCTTAACACATCAATTTAAATGTGTGTAGCTATGTCGCACTGTGTAGCAGCTATAAACCCAAAACTAATCTCTGGTAATTTAAAAAAAATCCTCCGTAATAGACCTGGGAACCTCCTCGGCGGTATATTTCTGTGTAAACTTTAGTGTTTTTGTGGCATATAATATATCAAAGGTTTTTCGAAATAAGAAAGGTTTAAATTGAAATTTGTTTTAATTTATTTACACTTCAGTTTGTGTTCCTTGTATGATAAACTGTTAAAGATAAACATCAAAAGTAAGCGGAAGTACATTACATAGAAGTAGCTATAAAAAAACATTGAGAGCATATTTCACTACATCTCTGGTTTAATGGATACAACTATACAACGGTGGGAAGAACTATAAAGTGGCTTTGGTGACACTATAAATACACTAACTCAACCGTTAGAGATAAATTGAAATAAAATGATGTTTATTATAAAATTATTATTCATACCATGTCAGCAAGCATAAAATTTAAGAGAGAGATTTAGATAAATCTGCTTGTTTATCATAATAGATAGGCCTACTTAAATTTTTGATCAACTACTCCAAAAAAGTTAACGATTCCTTGCAAATAATTATTTATAGTTCATGGAAAACTAGGTATGATTGCTAGTTTTTATAAACAGCATTTTTTATAAATCACTCTAGACTATGCCCTTATATTAAACCAGACCATTTTACGTAGTTACGCATATGTCAGTGTGATTAATGTGGCGACGATAAAAAGCGAACAATTAGACTGACTGACAAAAGTACGGTGGATAAAGGCAGCGTTGATTTATGGCATTGCTAAAATTCAGTTCTAGGATTTTTAAAATAGGATAATATTAATTAATTATTTCTTTAAATTATGATGAAAACATTTTAATAAAATTAACGTAACCTTAAAAGTTTCTAATGGGAATTAACTAATTTTTAGAAATAATTTTAGAAAAAACTAAGTTAAATATATAAGTAACTAAGTTACAAATATTTTTAAGTTATTACAAGTTATTTTAAGTTATAGTTTTAATAATTTTCTTCAAATTACACAAAAATTCTGTTTATTCAAGTTAAACTTCAGTAGTCCTTTTTTCACACCACCACAATCTTATGGTCGTAATGAAATTTAATTGCGTCACAAATTCAAAATGTTTTGAAATTTTTAATAATTTTAGTAGGTTTTACATTTAATTGTAAGAAATAATTTAAACTTGAAATTACTGAATATAAGGATTGTTGTATAATATTTTTTGTTAGACAGAATGTTTTTACAAAATGTGATTGTTATAGTTTCCACTAGATGTACTGAAATAATTTTCGATTCATCAATTGGAAATATACAGGTGGTGGCAGATGTAAAACGACTTCGGAGGGCCGTAACACAAGCATAATTGTTCGGTCACTTTGAACTTAACTCCGATACAAATAAGCGGGCCGTAATAAATCTCGAATACCAGTTAATAAGAAGAGGACACAGTTCCAATTCAAACAACTAGTGGAAGAAGGTTAGATCTTCAACCTTCCGCGGCCTTCCAAACCTCAACATCTGTTCAGATGTAGGCTATATCCAAACCAAGATTCATCTTAAACCTCTCACTACTTAAAGGTATATCCTTCTGTGTAAGTGTTATGATCGAATGGTTTCTCTTTCCTTTATGATTAAGAGCCTAATTGTGGAGCTTCAGGTCATCCATCTTTTTTGTCAGATATCACTTTTCCTTAACTCATTGCCACGGTCTTTCTCGCCGATTTCCTCACCAATCTTGTTCGAGAGCCGCGCTACTACGCTCCACCCTCTTTCGTTTTACTTACTGTTGTTGGAAACGCCACATACCCCGGTCCTTCCCAACCACTTTACTTTTCTATCTAATGATCTGGTAATTACTTGAAATTTATTTGCCCTTATACTTTTATGTGAGTCCAAACCATGGCAAGAATAGGAAATGCGTTGACTTTCCTTTTCTTAAAATTTGGATTATTGTTTATAAAATGTATTGGTTGTATGCTAGCTCAAATCAGATTCTTATCTCTAGGTCGTGCCTTTTGGAGTTGTACTTGGTATCAAGAATCAGATATCTATAACCTATACCCTGTGTTAAAGAGCACTGACGCAACAGCGCATTAACAATTAACCATCTGAAACTATATTTATATATTTACCGAAATTAAATAATGCCCTAATTTTTGAGAGATTTGAAATATCTACTGACTCTACTTTTATTTACTTTTCCTTGAGTTTACATTAAATTAATTTATTATTTTTAGTTTTCAAATAAGGAATTTAAAATATGGGACTTTATTTTAATAAGAATTTTGATTCTTTTTAACTTAGCCTACAGACACTAGAATATCATTCTTCTTTCTTCTTTTTTCTTATAGCTGGTTAGAGTTCCTGGCTTTGTCCTGGAATCCTTCTGGTCTTTCGGAGAAGTCCTTCCTGGATATGCCTGGAAGTAGCTCTGGTTGAAGATCTAACCTTCTTCTACTAGTTGTTTGAACTGTTTCCTCTTCTTATTAGCTGGTATTCGCGATTTATTACGGCCCGCTTATTTGTACCGGAGTTAAGTTCAAAGTGACCGAACAATTATCTTGCTAAGCACCCACGTGTTTCCTCTCTGGTGTTTGAATCTCGACTAAAAGGAATTTCTAATACAGCTGGCTTCCCTTAAGCTCTCATCGGTAAAAAAAAACTTTCGAAGGGTTTGCGAAATTGTTATTTCTCGCGTTTTAAATATGTTCCTTACTCACATATTATTCTTTGATTTATTTAATAATTTTTGTATATCTCATTTTGACGATAATTAGGCTTTTTCTAATTATTTTTTATTATTTTATAATCCTTGATATATAGCTTCATCTCTGAGTCTCGTAGTACATTCTGTCCCTACTCCGCCTTGATTGCAGTCCGCTGTTTGCATGGGCCTTTCTGGTTATATCAGGAATTTCGAACGTTTTCGTATTTAAATTTTATAATCTCTATAACGTTATTCGTTGTGGTCCGATTTTCATTTTCTTGGTCTTATACTGTTGGTGACCCTTTCCTGAATCTGCCCTTGTTCGATTCGTAGATGTATTCGTTATGGTAGTCGAGTTGTGCGCTCCGAAAGTTTACTATTCATTTTCAAATTTATTTTCTAAAACTTTGCAAAATTTAAAATTTTCTCTTCGGTTTCTGGGTTCAGTCTTCCTACAACTTCCAAAACTGTCTTCAGATTTGTTCTATCTTCTATGGTTCCGGAGATATGGCTCCTTTTCCGTCGTCGATTTTGGTTTTTGGGTTTTTTGGTCCTAAGTTTTATGTTAATTATTTTCAAATCTCACTTACTTTTATATTTGTTTGTACACCTACAATACATAATCTGTTAAAACATTTTGACTTTTAACCCTTTTTTACACCTTTTATTGATTATTACACTCCTAAACACTATTAATTACTTAATTATTAACCTAATTAGGCTAATTTTTATTTAACTGAAAATTAAAATTTTTTCAAAATTTAAATTTCAAATTCTCCATTGCGAACGGCAGTTTGTCCGTTGCAACATGTCATATGTTTCCTAAACGGCTTCACTTTGTGATACTTGAACTAATGATAGGCTGGGTGTGCAATAACCAAAGACAGGCCCTAGTGCACTATAACAACTACAAGGAACGAAGGTAAGAAAGATGTTCTCAAACTTGTACATCTAAATATACAAACAGTAAAACTACTGTTGTTATCACCAAAAAACTAGACAACATAAAGTAAACAAATGTCATGTTTAGTTCCTGAATGGATTATAGTAAAATGTCTGGTATTTTAGTGTGAAATTTTAAGTAGTTCAAGGGTAAACTTGTGGATAGGACAAGCAATATCTCATTGCCTGCCGAAACAAGATGGCAGCTAAGGATTACAAAGCAGATGATTATAGTCTCTCAGGTCGTGAAATAGAAATGGCCCTAAGTGTTGTAACCTTCAAGAATGTTAAAGCCTTAATCTGATACGAATAAGTCAGTTTATTTCGTTTAACTTAATCTTTGTGAAATAAAATTAGCTTTACTGGTTTGATTGTTTGGAACTAGTTGTTATATTTTACCTAATTTTATAATAACAGAAGAAAATTCGTATTATCTAACCTAAATGCATATTAATATTATAAATTATACTAAAATATGGCTTTCTTAGTTTCCTCTGATGTTCGGAAAATCTAACAAATTATCGAAATTAGTTTTGCTTAAATTGTTCTCGGGTTGAATAATAATTATGTCGAGAGTAACATTTAATTTAACATTTGAAACGATTTAATTCAAATGTTACAAATAGCATTTTTTTGAAACTTATAAAGTCATCATAATTTGTCTACAGCTGATTGAATCTGTCATCTTACAAACAATAATGTTTACATAAAAAAAAAAAAGCAGCTGATTGAATCTTACAATGTGGTACACCAATAAAGTATGTTACCTTTATTGCTACATTGTCCAGCCTCCGATAGCGTATGACAAAGTACTTCAATGTTCAATGTATTGTTTTTAAAGCAAGAAAATCCTTTTCCAGTATCTGCGTTACATTTATCAAACTGAAAACCAAACCAATATATTGCTCAACAATGAATGTATTCCTTTTGGGAAAAATTTTAAACAATGAATAATTAATCCAAGTACAGTTAAATAACAACCATTTAGAAGAAAACGTAAAGCAATTCGTAAATTTAATCTGATGTCTTTGAACAACATTTTACAATTTGCCTCACGCAATAAACAAACATATACAAAATTGTTATGCCATTTCAACGCTCACTAAATAATACGAATAAAACAATCCAAAAAGAAATAATACTATCAAATAAACGATATATAAAATATTAACCATATTTTTTTTTTAATAATTATGTTATTGATCGACGTAAAAACCTTTTCAACTCAATAATCTTCGCAGGAATGTGTGAAAAATATCGTATTATGACTCCGTACCCAATCTGTTTTGTTTTGGTATATCTCATAATTATTATTTTCAACTCACAATGTGCCAATGATTCAATTAGTAAACATGGACAAAAATTTTTTGTTTGTTTTTTTTTTTAAAGGCGAAAACCTAGGTGGTTATAACATAGGCTACAAACGTTCGTAAGTAATCAACAGTGAATTCGCAACCAGAAGTTAACAATAGTTTTTCTCTAGTTAATAAAATAAACATGAAAGTAGTTGCCTCTTAGATGAGGGTTTTAGGAAACGACACACAAGATGTATTCTATTTTGCTTACTCTGATTATATAGAGTTATCCTGTAATTATTTCACTGGAAATCCCAATCATGTAGTTTTCAAAGTTAGTTTATAAAGTAAGTTTCTTTTTAAAGTTGATATTTCTATTTTGGAAACTGATAACACTATCAAGTTTAGTAGGACAAAATAATCCTGGATACTTTGAGTTGGGAAATGAAGTTTTATAATACAAGCTACGTGAATAGTTATTGATTTTAAATGAGCAAAAAAGAGACGAATTTTGTAAATAGGCTGGACAGATTTAATTAAATCCAAGAGAATTAGGTTTAAGCATTTAAATGAAGTTTCAGCAATAGTATACATTTTACTCTCTTTTATCCGTCCTTTTAAAAGTTAAATAGATAAATTTCCGTCAGATTGCTTAGGGATTATTTTGTAGTTTATAGTTTTATAGTTTATGTTACTAAATTGTTTGATTAAATACTACAGTGTTTCGGTTAAGTTAACCATAGAAAAGAGAAATGCAATTGTTCTGTTATTGTACTTTAAGAGTCATACTAAAACTATATATTTTTTCCAGACATAGGAAGTGAAACATATTTGTCAAATCAAGTTTAGTTATATTTTGAGTATAGGCTAATGGAACTATATTTAGAACTATATCATATCGTACCTGTCACGAGATATGAGCCTTCACAGTTGAGCCTATTCCAATCTATATATCTGAAACAAAATTGTTACTTAGCAATTAGATTATTTGAAAATTATTATTCTTGTATTAAAAAGAAGAATTTAAAGAAATATACCAGAAATCCCTAATCTGTGAATATTTTAATTATCAGATTGAAAATGTTTAAACATATGTTTAAACTGTTAATTTAAAGTTAAATTAAAACAGCGTATCCTAGATTATAATAAAACTTATGTAAATGTCATTTACGTCTTTACTTTATAACCACCTGGAAGTTTACTATGAACTTATGATTGTCAACAACCAAATACAATATTTACTTAAAGCAAACTCTCCTGCTTTATCCCAGAACGCGATCAATATACAAACATTACAAGGACGGTGAATGCCATGCTACTAACGGAAATAGTATATTGCGGTAGATGTAGACAGGGAATAGTGTAAATGCTATTTATTATAAAGAAGAAATGTTTGCATGAATAAACTTTTACATATGTTTAAATTTTATTTTTTGTATGGCACACAATATTTCAAAATAAAGCTACTTTAAATGAACAATACATTTTAAATATATTTAAAAAGCACCATCGTTTGTGATAAACTGTTAAAGATAAACACTAAGCACAAGTTAAGGACATAGAAATAGATACAAAAGTCGATGACAGCATATTTCACTACATCTCTGCTACCAGTTTAAAAGATGAACAAAACAAGATGAGAAAACTTATTTTTTAATTTTTAAAACTTCAAAGTTTCGCGGGGATGATTTATTTATATAACTCGTTCAAAAATGGGAACGCGGATAATTAAAATATTTTATAAATCAATCTATACTGTGCCTTTATATTAGACCAGATCTTTGTAGGTGGAAATAGCATATGTCGATGTGATTAATGTGCGAAGTTAAAAACAACAATTAGACTGACTGACAAAAGAACGTTAAATAAATATAGGGGTGATTTATCGCATTGATAACTTCAGAACTGGAGATAGTAATAATAAAATACTATAATAATAATGAAGCATTTAATCAAAGTAAACCTGACAAAGTTCGAATTTGTCCCGCGCAATGAGTAATTTGTAATGTTAAAAGTTTCAACTAGAAGTTAGTAAATTTTTCTAGAAAACTTTGAAATATACAAATAATTTAAAAACTCAGATTAATAAAATCGCCCTTCAGTAGTAATTATTTATCATTACCACAACCTTACGCCAACAATATAATGAAATTGCCTCGCAGTTTCAAAATGTTTTGCAATTTTTAATAATTGATTTACAGCTTAACTTTAAGAGATTATTCAACCTCTTGTTTACTGGAAATAAGGATTGAAATGGAATATATTTTATTAGACAGTATTTTTGACAAAGTTCAAAAAACATTGTGTATACAAAAACAATTTTAAATGTAGTGCTGAAATTCACAACTTACCGTTTTTGTTATAATTTTCACTGAATTGTTATTCTTTATTGTATTGAATTCTACAATTGAATTTACTAAAATCATCTACATAAAAAATTGTATTGTTTGATATCCGTTACTGACCTATGCAACGACTTACCTAAGTCCGTTGCCTTGAGCTAGACTAGTTGCGC